>LZPO01008167.1:2377-14347 GCA_001675575.1 Neotoma lepida | reverse complement strand
AAGGAGAAATGGCCAGATGTGCAATTGTTCACTGATTCATGGGCTGTAGCCAATGGATTGGCTGGATGGTCAGGGACTTGGAAAGAACATGATTGGAAAATTGATGAGAAAGACATCAGGAGAAGTATGTGGATAGATCTCTCCAAGTGGGTGAAGGATGTGGAGATACTTGTGTCCCATGTAAATGCTCACCTAAAGGTGACTTTAGCTGAGGAGGAGTTCAATAATCAAGTAGATAGGATGACTCATTCTGCGGACAGTCAGCCTCTTTCCTCAGCCATCCCTTGTCTTTACCCAATGGGCCTATGAACAAAGTGGCCATGCTGGGAGAGATGAAGGTTAACATGGGTTCAACAACNTGGACTTCCAGTCTCTAAAGCTGAACTGGCTACAGCTGCTGCTGAATGCCAGATCTACCAACAGCGGAGACCAACACTGAGCCCCAGATATGGCACCGTTCCCCAGTCAGCAACCTGGTGGCAGGTTGACAACATTTAACCAATTCCTCTGTGGAAAGAGTAATGGTTTGTCCTTATTGGAGTAGATACTTATTCTNGTTATGATTTTCCTTTTCTGCACATAATGCTTCTGTCAAAACTACCATTGGTATACNTATAGANTGCCTTATCTATCATGATGGTATTNCACACAGTATTGCTTCTGTTCAAGGAACTCATTTCAGCCAAATAAGTGCATTGGTGGGNCCACAATCACGGAATCACATGGTCTTACCATGTTCCCCACCACCCTGAAGCAGCTGGACTGACAGAAAGATGGAACAGCCTTTTGAAGGCACAGTTATAATGNCAATTAGGTGGCAGCAGCATGGAGGGCTGGGGCAGGGTTCTCCAGAAGGCTATCTATGTTTTGAATCAGCCTCCAGTAGATGGNACTGTTTCTCCCATAGCCAGGACCCACANGTCCAGGAATCATGGGAGTGAAAAGGGAATAGTTCCACTCACTATCATCCCTAGTGACCGACTAGGAAAATCTTTGCTTCCTGATCCTGTTAACATTAAGCTACAGGAACTTCTGCTGGCCTAGAAGTTTTGGTTCCAGAGAGGGGAGCACTCCTGCCAGGAGCCACAACAAACATTCCATTGAACTAGCGGCTCAGCCTTGGCCACTTTGGGTTTCTGATGCCCTATGTCAACAGGCTAAGACAGGAATAACAGTGTTAGGAGCGGTGACTGATCTGGATTATGAAGAGGAAATTGGATTGCTTCTCCACAATGGAGGTAAGAAGGATTATGTCTTCTGTGCAGGAGATACTTTAGGGCATCTCTTGGTGCTACCATGTCCTGTGATTAAAGTCAATGGGATACTAGATAATCTAATTCAGGTAGGATGACAAAAGGCACAGACCCTTCAGGAATGAAGGTATGGGTCACTCCTCCAGGAAAAGAACCAANACCTGTTGAGGTGCTTGCTGAAAGTGGAGGAAATACACAGTGGGTANTAGAGNAAGGTAGTTATAAATACCACCTAAGGCCACATGACCAGTTGTAGAACTGAGGATTATAATTGACATGAGTGTTTCTGGTATATTTTGTTAAGAATGTATTTGTAAAGATATTTGTGTTTTCATTCAATTTCTTTATTANGCAATGTAACATTAATTAAGAGAATACCAGTGGTTATCATATTTAAGTTTTAAGATATCAAAAAAATGTGCCTCAAGGGACACTGCCACCTATTCTAAAACTTACAATGCATTTGCAGTTGTACAAAGGATAGTTACATTATGTGTAATTATGACCTGATTAACTACATAATGTATTTGTGATTGTATGTGGGATAGTTATATCATGTTAGGTGTAACTTTTACCTAGTTATTGTTTTCAATTGGAAATTAAGCATGACATAAGGAGATACAATTGTGTGTCAAGTTGTCAAGGCGTTGACTTGTGATGGCTATTCTTGGCTGTCAACTTGACTACATCTGGAATTAACTAAAACCCAAACAACTGGGTACACCTATGAGGGATTTTTCTTATTTAAATCATTNGAAGTGGGAAGACTCACTTTTAATCTGGATCTTTTGAGGTGGGAAGGCCACCTTTAATCTGGGCCAGATCTTCTGGTGGTATAGGTCACGGGAGAAGGAAGCTTTTGCTCTTTGCCTGATTGCCCTCACTCTCTCTGGTAAGTTCATTCCTTCACTGGCACTAGAGCCTACTTGTTTGGGATTCTGGTGTATACTTAAGACCAGATGAGACATCCAAGCTCATGGACTCAACTACTATTGAGTTTTTTGACTTGATAAACAACCATTGTTGGTTTCGCTAGACCACAGCCCATAAGCCACTCTAAAAATTCTCTCTCTCTTCATTNTGTAAGTTCAGTNCCTCTAGAAAACCCTGATGAATATGCTCACCGTGTATGACTTTTATCTCTCCTACCTTATAAAACCTTTATTCAAATGTTCTAATCCCCTCACCCTGTATTGCTTTCCTTCATTTCCTTTGTGCTGATTCTTTTAAAAACTAGCCCATGGCAAAGGACTATGAGATAGGACCCTAGCCAGTGTGGGGAAAGACTCAGTCATCACTTCCTGCCTTAGAATAACTACCAAGAGCACTTGCAGTTCCTGGGCTTGCCAGCTGGGTTGGGTCTTGGTGCATACTGTTTGAAAAAATAATTGCTTTGCTGAGCCGCTTTCACTTTGTGTACTCCTTTGTAAAACAGTGAGATCATCATTCCTGGTAGGAGTTACAGGCTTCCCATGACTTGTTGTTGGTTGATGTTTGGACTTTTTGGGGGCCCACCACCCAGCTCCCAAATAAATCACACATGGATTCTTATTCTTAGTTATGAATGCCTGGCCATAGCTTGGCTTAGTTTCTAGCCAGCTTTTCTTAACTTATTCTGTCTCCCTTTTGCCTCTGGGCTTTTCTCATTCTCTTACTTCTGCAAATCTTTCTTTTACTCTGTGGCTTGCTGTATAGCTGGGTGGCTGGCCCCTGGAGTCCTCCTCCTTCTCTGGCTACTTCTCTTTCCTTCTCTTCACTCTTCCACCTTTTTTCTTCTTTTTCCTCTAAGATTTCTCCTTCTATATATTCTCTTTCCCTGCCAGCCCCGCCTATCTCTCTCTCCTGTGTTGCTATTGGCCGTTCAATTCTTTATTAGACCAGTCAGGTGTTTTAGACAGGCAAAGTAACACAGCTTCACAGCATTAAAGAAATGCAACATTAACAAAAGTAACACACCTTAAAATAATATTCTGCAACATTGGCTTCCATTTATTCCTTCAATTTCTACTCTCTGATGTGCCCTAAAGTGTTCCAGTCACATTAACCTCAGGGCCTTACAGTTTTGCCTGGAAGGATCTCCCTTCTTAGCTTTTACATAACACTAGTCTTATAAATGTTCCTTTTNCAGAAAGNTCCCAGGCAACTGAAGCAGGCATGTCCCTTCCTTGACTTTCTCTTTTTATCATAGCACTATNACTAACTGTAATTGTCTGATTACNGCTTACTCTTTAGTTTTTGAGATAGAGTCTCTGNTAGCCCAGTCTGGTCTTGAACTTGCTATGTTGCTGAGGATGACCTTGAACTTCTGACCTCCTCCTGAATGCTGGGATTAGAGTATACCACCACACCCAGTGTACATGTTATTCAAAGTTTACCCCAAGGCCTCTTGCATGTTAAATAAGCACTCTACCAACTGAACTACAGTTCACAGCCGCCCAGTTACTTTATTTCATTCTTTTTACAGATTTCAAATTCCAAAATGTCAAGGATGGATACTGTGTACTTAAAACATATTTTTACTGTTTAGGACAGTGTCTAAACACAATGAAAAACCATTGAATAGATGATGAATATAATTGCAAATAATAAACTTAGAAGACAAAAGAGCATCTTTTTATTGTGTTTTGACTGCTACTACTAAATACTATTATACTACTGTAAACCTTGCATTTCTATGAGAGTTTGTTCATGGATTCATTTTAACTAGGACCACCCTGACTGACTTGTGAGGCTGAGAGAATGGAGACCTAACGTATGGCTACAATTAGAGCATTTCAAAAGGACTGCTGTAAAAGACCAGGTTTGGCACACAATACGTTTTGAATGGGGATGGGGCAATGCTTTCTTATTTAAAGACATTTGTGGTTGAAAGCAAAGTTGCTATTATGTGTGTGGCTTGGTGTTCCTGAACTTGGGGAAAATTATAAAGAACCTTAAAGTCCAGCACCAGAACACCAAGAATAGGGAGCACAATGGGCTCCTGGGAGTCTTGTGAGGTCGCCCTAAGGAAAAACCCTTGTTGTTCTGTCATTTGGCGCTGCCTCAGGCTGCCAACTCGTGCAGTTGCCTGTAAGCTCTGTGGTACCCTGATGCCAGGTCTGCCTCTCAATACTGCCCAGTGGCTAAAACGCAAGATTTTGGTTTGGGCCCAGTGAAACCAAACCTGGCAGGTTACCAGGAACCCAGCCACCAGGTCATTTGGGTACTCATTGGAGGGCCTCTGGAGTGGGCCATGAGGACTTGTGTTGATGAAAAACAGCCTTTCTCCAGTCACCTTCTGATGTGCTCAGTCCTTAGCACTAGATTTCCCCCTTGACTGCCTTGGTGTACGTGATTTATTAATCTCCCCATTTTTCAGCTGCTTCTTGGAATCAGGCCACAGTTCAAACTACCTGGAGTAAAGCTATTGCTATCCCCAGCCCAGAGTCTCCTTGTGGTGTTGAAATACCCCACTTGTAATGAATGTCACTGGTCTTCCTGCTTGGGACAGTCTCACTCACTTCTTGTTCCCACAGAGGATGGCCTCTAAGGCTTCAGCATCCTTCAGTAACTACAGATGGCTAATCAGGGGTTGCTGTGAAGAGGCTCTTACATTAAGNGTCTGCTTAAGGCCTCATACCAAACACAGGACACCCAGTGGTATTAAAGATGGTTATACAATTTTCATGAGTAAAACAAAAGGCTAGAATTAGATGAAGTCCACGTTCCTTTTCAGGGGAAATATTCCAGAGTCCCAGAAAAAAATTCTTAGGGTTTCAATCTTATGTGTTGTCCCCATCCCAGATCCCTGACTAACTTCTTGTGAAAATGCCTCTGGCGGCTCTCCACTGTGTACACGGTACAGGAGACTTCATGCATCTAAAAGAGCCTTAATCATCCACATCCAGGCAAAGATTCTACTTTACCTGGTCTGTGGCCNTGTCCTTGAGGCAAAGGAGCAATTTGCTATTGCTGAAGCCATCTAGGATTCCCTGCCAGGGTGTCCGTTCTCATACCATGCCCTCTGCCTACATCCTAGGCAGAAACCTGTTCCTCTTCTCAGGGTGTCCACTTTACATATTTATACTCCATTCCATGAAGCTTCCCAGACCTCCACCTCTAACAGGTTCAACCAGCATTATTCAGCTCCTACACTGAAACCATTAAAATCTGGAATTTGCACGACTGCCCCTCTCACTAGATGGAGTTCACAATGGGCAGGACAACTTTTTGACTTTATAGTACCAATAACCAGCATAATTCCTGACAATGTGTTATGGGAAGTCAGTAAGTTTCTGTTAAGTGAATTAAACAGATGCTTATTGATATGCACACCTGTNTTTTCTGTCATTAGAATCAATATGAGTTAAAACTAGTGTCTTAGTTAGGGCTTCTATTGTTGTGAAGAGACACCATCACCATAGCAACTCTTATCTTAAAAAGACATTTAATTGTGTAACTTACATTTTCAGAGGTTTAGTCCATTATCATCATGGTGCGGCGTGGTGTGCAGGCAGACATGGTGCTGGAGAAGGAACTGAGAGTTCTACATCTTGACCCACAGTCAACAGGAAGTAGTCTGAGGGTCACACTGAGCAAAGCTTGAGCATAGGAGACCTCAGAGCCCGCCCCCACAGTGACACACTCCCTCCAATAAGGCCACACCTACTCCTACAAGGCCACACCTCCTAATCCTGCCACTTCTTAAGAGCTTATGGGGGCCAATCACATTCAAACTACTACAGCAAGGTTTGATCTTAAAATCTGAAAAAGTTTCAGCTGGCTCAACTCTATAATATGTATAATTAAGAAGGAAAAGATTAGCAAGAGATAACATTTTAAAAGGATGAGCGGAGACAACTCACATACTTGTGTATTCACATGCTGGGTCACTTGGAACAGCTGCTGGAATTGTCTCTTCCCCCCCTCTTCCCCTAATTCTCAAAGAACCAAGGCCCGTTGGAAGGGCATGGGTGCAGACATGAGAGAGCAGTGTGGTGACACACATGAACGAGGCTGTGGAGGGATGGCAGCTCTGGCAAGAGAGAAGCATTGCGTAATGACTCTGAGATAGGTCACTTGAGGAATGTCTCAGAGCTGAAGCAGCTGCCACCTGCTATCTTGGCATTCTAGAAGTACATGGAGAAATTGCTCCTGGGAACCTGAGAGTGCAGATTATTGGCAACAACAATTTTCAGAGGTCAAGTATACACCTTGCTCATCAAAAAAACAAAAAAAACCCCAACCTCCTTCAAAACCCATAAAACCCCCAAACTGACAACCAACCAACCAAACAAAAAACAAAAACAAGAACTTAGCCTGTTACTGTCATTTTTCACTTCAGAAAGATGTGAAGCCTAAAATATTTATCATTCCAAAACACTGCCTCAGGTACATTTCAAAGGACCAGACTCTTGCTTATTCTAGCAGACTTGCTTTCTTGGTGATACTTTTCACTTCTATTTTTATATTTGTCTTTGATCCTGCCCATACAGAACATTAAGAAGAGGGTCATAAATGAAATTTAAACCTGAAACTTTTGCTGGTAATAAACTGTCTGCTAGAAATGTTTGAAATAGTACAGTTTTCTTATTCCTCATTTTTTAGGTCAATGTGATGCTGTTCAACAACCACCTTTGGTCAGTGCCAGGGACAGACCCCAGACCCTTGCACACAAGGAACAAGTGCTGCACCTCTGTGTCACATGCTCTGTCCTGAGAAGTGACTCAAAGCTCTCTAGCCCTGGAGCTGCTACCTCATCATCTGTTTACCCATCGAAGTGCTCTGTGATGCTCCATCATTCATTCATTTGCACTGACTGCTGGGGGCCAGGAAGGAGCAATCTGTCCTCNAGGAACCCCCTCTTAGGTAGGTAAAGACAAGTGTGCTGGCAATTGCACTACCTTGGAACTGAGGGAAACATGGTTAGGCTTTGGGAGAACAACAGAGGAATGCAGAGGGGCCAATGGGAAAGATGAGATTTAGGATATGAATTAAGAGAAATTAGGCATTGGTGGGGGGTGCAGAAACTGTCTCCAGTGTCCTGTGATCAAAGTCTATCAAGAACCTACTTTTCACAAATCACTGAAAGAAAAAAGGATAAAATACTAGTTTAAAGCTCACTGTACCAGAATCAGCTCTAGACCTCTGTATTAGTGACCACATGTACAAGTCTAGCAAAAGAAGCAGAGGGAGGCTTTCATGAGTCACTTTAAACCATCAATTCACAGACTTGAAAAGTATCAGTTCTAAATGCAACAATGATATCACCAGTTTCAGTGCCAAACTACCACAGAAAAGGAGGCAAGCACAGAGAGTTAATGAAGAAATCACCTGAACACTAGAAATACTTTGTCCTTGATTCTTGCTTCCTGGGGTTGAATGGTGACTGTGAATGGGTGGAAGGATGTTATGCCTTTAGAGACTCAGTTCTGCTGTGTACACGTGAGTGCCCAGTCCCTTCAGATATCCATGTGCAAATGTTTGTTTTCAGCAGCTACTGTGACATGGAGGCTACAGGAAGGGCTTGGAGTCCGGTCCTTAGTCTCAGGGTTTGAAGCAGAATTAATGGACACATACAATCCCATGCTTACACCTGAGACGAGGATTTAGGATTACCACATTTTAGAAGGTATACAAGAAGTGACAACTGTTGGTGCTTGGATAGAGGCTCAGCTGACACTGTACAGGTGGGATGAGGAACAATAAAATCACGAATGGTGACTGACTCATAAGTGACTTTCTACAGCTCGAGCCTGATTATAACTTTAAGTAAAAAAGTGTCTGTCTTCAGCTCTTTATACAGGGAGAATGGCTGCTGAACCTGTTCTGTATGCACTAGTGACTGGCATTATGTATAATTACATCCGTGTACAACCATCATCACGATCAATCTCCAGGACTTTGCGATCATTTGGAATGAGATTCTGTTCTAATGAGACAACTCTCCGCACTTCTTGCTCCACTCCAGAGTCCTTAGTCACCCCATTTGACTTTCTGTTTCTGTCAATCTGACAATCCTAGATAACTCACAAAAGTACCATCCTAACAGCATTTGTGGATTTGAACCTGAGTATAAGGTCTCCATGGTTCTTCTGGGTTGTAGCCTGGACTGGACTCTCCTGTATTAAGCTGGAGTAATTCTGTATTGTATACATCTACAACACTGTACTTACCTAGTCACCTAGGGAACACTTGGATTGTACCTGCCTTTTGGATAAAAAAATGTACTCGATTTAATCTAATATGTCAAAGTTTTATAATTTCAACATACAATTAATATAAAAATCATTGAGATATTTTATATGTTTGCTAATTTGTTGAAATTCAGTAGACATTTCANAATTATAGACATTTCCCAATTATAGCACACCTCAATTTGAACTAGACATGATAATTAAATGCATCCCATAATCATAGACCAAAAGGTATTTTAAAGAATATCATTAAGGCTTTCGTGATGACTTGAATGGGATTAATGGATTAGAAATAAATCAATGTTAATTTACTGATTTTGATTATTATGCTGTGATTATATAAATCAATTCAGCAAACAATATACATGCAAAACCCACAGAGGTGGGGAGGGAAGATGCAAATATAAAATGTTAAAAAGTAGAGAATTAGTATATACTATATATAGTATATATACTTTCTGTAAGTCTGAGTTTATTTCAGAGCTATTAATTAAAAAGAAAGAGAACAGAACTGGTGAGATGGCTCAGGGGATAAAGTCATTTAATTTGATTCTTCAAACCTACATGGCAGAGGAGAAATGGTTTCTCACAAGTTGTCCTCTGATCCACACCCATACACCATACACACACACACACTCAATACCACACACACACACACACACACACACACACACACACACACACACACACACAGAGCCCTATAAAAACAAACAAAGAATATGGTTTCTTTAGAGGGCTTCACATCCAATTTTGAGTTCCCAGTGTAGTGTCTACCATCTGTAAGACACAGGCAGTTACTTAATGACTGCTGTCTTTGACTTTCTCAGTTGAGCATTAGAAATAAGGCTCAATTAAAAGGATGCCATGAGGATTAAATAAGATCACGCACAAGCTGAATCTCAGGCAGCTGCAGGCATGTGAGGTAGCGGATCTGATATCTAAATGGTGCTGCAAGGAGTATCTGTCAAATAAGTGAACAAGCCCCTCCATCCCACTCCCCCACCCGTATAAGTGACACCACCAAGAGAAAATTAAATTGAGCCTTTTAATTTTAGAACTCTAAAATATAAAGTTCCAGTAACCCCTGAATAATATAAAACAATAAAAATCTATTATACATTTGGGTGTTGGGTGTTGCTGTAGAGTTTTCTTAGCAATGTGCCCTCCAGTCCTCTGTAACACTAAATGGAATGGGCAGGCATTCAAATTAAAGAGCAACACAGCGTTAATAATAGTGAGTGTCTGCATACAGTGCCTTGGGTTATGGCTGTCAAATAAAGGGTCACGGCTTTGTTACTCAAATCTCAAACAAAGTCTACATCAGTTCACAGCGGCAGGACACAAAACGAAAGGCAACCTACTGTCTATCTGAGTATCTGCTCCTAGTACGCCAGCACTGCTGTTTATGGCTCACAGTAGATTTGAGGCAGCAACATGGCAGAGAAGAGGACCTAGGCTGTGCCCAGCAGTCTCTCCCCTCATCCAGGATGCGCACATGAATCTGAAATGACCCAGGAGGAGGTTTCAGAGATGCTTGCCAACGAGTGGTGTCTTCTAATCTGGAGAGCAGCTGTTGGTCACAGGCATGCAAATACACAAACACCGGAACATGCAGACTCAGAGAGCCTATACCTGCCTTTACTTGTCAGCTGTGGGCAGAGGGTTTCTGGCCTTAGGGTCGCCTAATCTTGCAGCTCAGTTTGGCTAGACCCTTTCTTCAGTGGAGACTGGCAAAGCTGCGGGGTGAGCGTTTTGGCAAGGTCGCCTGTCTTCAGAGTATGAAGGACATTGCCCAGCAAGGAAAGAGGGTTATATTTAGTGTTTGGGCCCAGTTGGTGCTGGGCGCTCTGCTGCATCCCCTTTGCAGAACTGTCACTGGCCCCTCGTTGCAAACTCTCAGTGACTTTGAAGCCCATAAAACAAAGACAGAGAGGGTTCCCAAAAAGAAAAGAAAACGTTGTTGGGTGCTCAGGTTCCACTACTGGATTCTGACAGGGATCAGAAGAGAGATCTTCCAGGAGTGACCAACCAAACGCACCTGCATGGTAAGCTAAGTGTCCTTGTCCTGGTTGAGAAAGGCGTTGGGATGTTTCTGTGTTATCCATCAGCTGGGAACTGTCAAATGCTTTCCAGAAGCAAGATCCCTGGGAAATTATGCAAGGGGAGGGAGGAAGTCTCAGGTATAATTCAGATTTTATGTAGGATGTCTTTCAGTCTAAAATAGGTAAGAGCCAATTGCAAAATAGAGATCTTATTCTGACATTGAGCTTTGTTACATTGTAAGCGATGAAAGAAAATTAAAAGGAAATGTTAAATTATTATCCTTTTAAGAGTAAGACAGATGGTAAAAGTGAAAAGAGAGGTTGGAGGGCATGACTTTTCTTGTTAGTAGTCAGAGTTTGTAAATGCAAACACGATCAACATACAGTTTCAGAATCATCNTGTGATGAAATGGAGGAGCATACTGGAGTTGCTAGGTCAGAGAAGGAATTCCCTGTCCGTGAGAGATGGTAGAAGAGCCTGGCATCTCCAGATGATGACTAGAATGTATTCTTGTTACTGTATTCACATTTATTTCTGTGATGTTAGCATTTGACTGGGGGCCAGAGAACAGAGCAGGTTTTGGAAGTTAAGTTTTCAAAGGTCTCAAGCAATACGTATTATGGACTTGTACTGCAGCTCACTACACCGAGCCTGATTGGATATCCACAGGTACATCATACATCAATGTAAAGGAGAAGTGACTCCAGACATGCTGCAGAGAACACTGTGGCAGCCCCGCTCAGCGTACTCAGTGGGAACATAATTTAAGGTGTTGGATGACTAGGACATTTCAAATATGGACTAGAAGCTCATTTAACAGAGGCATAAGCTTACTTAAGATGCTTGAGTCTTATTTATGCATTCTCTTTTCGTAGTGACCAATGATCACATCTTTAAAAATAAGTGTCAGGCACCTTGCTCACCCTTGAGGCAGGAGGGAGGGACTGGGTCCTGCCTCAACTGAATGTACCAGGCTTTGCTGTTCCCCCNTGGGAAAACTTACCCTTTTGGAGGAGGGGATGAGGGATGGGTGAAGGAAGGAGGTTAGGCGGGGGTGAGGGGGAGTAGGAGGAGGGATGAGAGAGGGATCTATGGTTGGTATGTAAAATGAATAAATTTTTTTTAAAAAAAGTGTCAGGAAACATTAGAACAAGCACAATGCAAATATTGCCGAACTTCACTCATATATGCCACGGTATGAGAGCTGTATGAAGAAGGACATGGTGTAGGGTGTTGATTATGGCAATGCTCCTATTGCTGCAGATAAAATGCCTTTCTTGTGATGATGCAGTCCTAACTGTCAACTCCTTAAAAACAAATATTCCAAGTAACTCATTCTTCTTGTAGTTATCAGTTGTCACTTATGAAACATTCCTCATGTTTAACTTTAAAACTCAACATCAGCAATATGAGAGTTTTTGTTACTGACATTTTCCAGAAGCATCAATAATTTTAACGTGCTATTTCCATTTTCTAAAAAACAAATAATAAAACAAATA
>LZPO01008166.1:117733-129007 GCA_001675575.1 Neotoma lepida | reverse complement strand
AAAAGAAAAGAAAAGAAAAGAAAAACAATCCCTCCCGTTGATCATCAGGAACCCCAGGAAAATCTGCAAGTGCTTTTCAATGGCCTTTGGTCTCCCATCTTTGACTACCTAAACAGGAGCCCAAGGCTCTGGATGTATAAAGCATTCAAAGATTCCCCTTGAGAGTGATGGCTATGTTGTGACTTGTCACGGCTTGATACCTGCAGTGAGTGTTCAGCAGCAATAATTCCTAAATGTCAATTTCAGCATACAGTAGGTCACAGACAATCTTGCAAATGATTTTTCAGATTTAAGAGAGGGAATGAGTGGTGGGCTGGGGATGAGGGAGGCTGGAAGGGACAGGAGGAGGGAAGAGAGAGGTATCTGTAGATGGTATGTAAAATGAATAAAAATTTTCTTAATAAAGAATAAAAGAAAGAAACATAAAATTCAGAATAACAAATGAAGAACCAAGACTTAAAGACAAACAGAGCAAAAAAGATTTAAAAAAAGAAAAAAAAANNNNAAAAAAAAACTGTCCCTGAAGCCAGATTGGTTTAAATTCTTCTTTCTCTACCAGATATGAAACCCATTTTATGAAATTTCTGATTATTATTTTGTTTTCTATTCTTAAATTTTTGTTAAAATATNTATATTATATAATGCATTAGCACAGTACTGACTCTTGAAAATATTTTATTTTTATTGTTGATTTCTTTTATTTCCTAATGCTTGGACTTTAGTAAATCTCTTATGTAATTTTTGGAGTAAAATACATAGAATGGTATGTTTGCTCTAAAAATTAAAGTCATATAGAAAGGAAGAAGAGACAACTGAGTATGACAATCAAAACACTACCATTATAAAAAATTTATTTTGGCCAGGCAGTGGTGGCGCACGCCTTTAATCCCAGCACTCAGGAGGCAGAGGCAGGCGGATCTTGTGAGTTCAAGGCCAGCTGGGCTACCAAATGAGTTCCAGGAAAGGCGCCAAAGCTACACAGAGAAACCCTGTCTCGAAAAAACAAAAAAAAAAAGAAAAGAAAGGAAAAGAAAAAAGAAAAAAAATTATTTTGACAATATGACTTTAGTTTAATTTTTGTAAAATTTGTTTAAGGAAACAAGCTGTTATTATTTTTCTAACAAAATGTCCATGTTTTTGGTGAAACTTTTGAAATTTTTAAAAAAGTGTTGGGGTTTGATAATATTTTTTAATCTGAGAAAGTTCTAGTATTTTTTTGCAATAAAAAAATCTACTAGATACTCTCGATGGTATATGAAAAGTTAGTATCTGAGAGCAGTGATATGTGACTTCTGTTTTCTCTCCTCTGCTACCTAAGCACTGCATGTAGACTGTACGTGCTCCTTTTCATCCCTCCCTAAAATATCATGACACAGTTCAGCTCTCACTAAGATGGCTTTACATTTGACTGCACTCAAAGACATTTTTTCTTTCTATCCCAAAAGACATTTCCAAACTGTCCTAAATGCCCATTTGGTAAATGTATTAGTGGAGAGAGNTTTAGTCCTAGCTGAATGTCAGGTTCTGAGGTCAAGTCTTTGTAAGCCAATAAAGCAAAACATCATGCCTGGAGTCAACCCTGAACAATTTCTTTTGTGTATGCAGAAGAACAGGCTCTGTGACGTCTAGTGGGCTGTGAGACTTCACCTGTGATGCTGGGAGGTTCATAGGTAACAATTCAGAGCTCTGTTTTGTTTCAATAACACGCATAGTGAATTGTGGCAGATTTGGTTTCCAATCTCGCATTTTCCATGTGCAAGTGGCAGAACACTAAGACAATTATTGTCCCTCCCTGAACCATAATTTTTGAAAGAAGGAGAAAATATAGTTATTATCTCTACTTTACAACACAAGAGATAAAGCTATATTAGAAGAACTCTTCTCCCTTTATACTGCATACTTCTTGTGACCCAAATGTCACAGATGCATATCCATGTACAGAACG
The DNA here is from genome assembly GCA_001675575.1 of Neotoma lepida. NCBI lineage: Eukaryota > Metazoa > Chordata > Mammalia > Rodentia > Cricetidae > Neotoma > Neotoma lepida. The sequence goes on along the minus strand of LZPO01008166.1, from coordinate 127,062 downwards.
TTGATATGGTCCCTGGAAAGCTGTTCAGGATTCTCTCTTGCTTCCACTCTGTGTGTGGCTTGTATCTACTTCCCCTCCACAGTGTCTAAAGAGTCCTGTGACTTTTTGGAACCCACTCAATGTATACCAAATCCTACATTTAATTCTGAGCAGAGATTAAATTTTGGATGCTATCATATTATATTTGCCTGGGAGTACCGACGNCATGATAAGAAGGGTGTGGGCAAATCTAAGGTGTCGTATTTTCTTACCTAGGAATGGGGTTGTATAACCTGGTGCAACGGGTGGTGCTGTGCCCTGATACCATTCTTGTTGAACGGCTGAGATACCTTAAGGTACTTATGGGTGCTGAAAAAACCATACTGTAATGTTCACTGAGTTTTGATGAAATAATGAAGCCAGCAACCATCTCTTTTAATAACTGTGAGCTGCTGGTTCTGTGATTCCATGATTTGGGGCCCATGAATCGATCAGGTTTGTGTTCTAAAAATGTAAGCTGCATTCACCTAGTAACGATTCTGGATGTGTACATGTGTACATGTGGTCAAGAAAACACCCAAACTCCAAAACGTCAGTTGTGTTTGTGTTTGATGCTAAAAATTTAGAAACACAGAAGACCATAGTAAATAGAGAACCAAACACACATACTTAGCCACATTTTACCAAAGTTGATAGCAGACATTTTTCTGTTTTGTTCCTTTTTTTCTTAAAGGAAAATAATTAGGGCATTTAAATTTCCACTTTTCTGTTCTGTGTCCTTTTCTCTGAAGCAACCATTATAATGAATCCCTGTATTTCCCAGTCTATGTTTTAGTATTTTTTTATAGATTCATAATGTATTCATAAATAATATGTTATTACCTTCTCTTAAAATCTGCATGTATTTTATCTTAAAATTTTGTGACTATATTTTTCTTTTTTATTTTTGATTATCACAGAAAATTAACCATTAATCTGTATTTTTTAATTATCCATTACAATTTAAATGAATTACATAAACATAATACCTTAAACAAGAGTAGAAATATACANATAGTATAACAAAATTAACTTTAATTTGTGTCANTAAACTAAAATCTATACCAATGTAAGACATTTTAAACAAGTTGCTCTTTAAAAGTAGATTCAACAATCTACCCTTTTACCCTATCATATCTATATCCTATATTTTCATATCATACAGGGAAACCATATCCCCCTTTCTTCTTTTAGAAAGATATTGATTATGACCAATAACAATTTGTAATCAACAACCTAAACAAAGGCAAACATCCATAATCNATTTTTTGGGAATGTGGGCGTAGTTTTCTAGGCTACTTCCTGCTGTTAAAGGGCGCTGTATTCTTTTGGGGATCCTGAGAAAATGAAGAATTATGGTCAAGTCCTGACTGGAATAGTCTGCGATGTCTGAGCCAGTTGCCTTGAAGCTGTTTTGATGTTGGATCATTTGGGCCTCTCAGGGGTTCTCGGTTGGTCAAACCATATTAGCCTGGATTCAATCCACAGGTTCTCATCTTCTGTGTTCCAGCAGATCAGAGATGGGGTGGATGTTGGGATAGGTCAACCCTTAACTCTGGTTCTGGGCCTGGGTAGCTGCAGGATTGATCAATCTGCGGGCTCTAAAAGATACAATTTAAGTAGCATTGTTTTTCACCCNTCTAACCTATTCAATTCACTATATACCTAGTGTTTACACTATATACATAGAATTATGTAATTATTCTCATTGATTTAGAATGTTTCTNTTTTATAAAAAGACTAGTAAACATATTGTACACAGCAAATTAANATTGCAAAATATGTGAAACAGAAAACAACAATTTAATTATAAAAATTAAACTAACCAAATAGTGAAGTAAGAGAGCCATGTTTTTGTTTATAATATTTTTTCCCAGAAATCCATGGCTTAAAGTGACAAGATGAAAGCTAAAAAGTGACCCAATACATTCCAAAGATTCATTTAGAAGCTGCAAGAAATTGGTAGCNCTGTATATTTGGATAGTTGAGATTGTTTGCTAGAATGCTGATTAAGAAACAGCAAGACATCCAAATAGCCTCGCTCAGTTCTCTGTGCTAAGCAACTTTCTTTCATTCATCTGCCCAATTAACAGAACATCAATGCAAGAGATAATACTTAACAAGGGCGTGTTATTCAGTGGTAAAAAATAGAATGAAATATTATTCAGCAATAAAAGAGACAGAGGCCTAATGTCAGCATGGAAAAACTTGGAAAGTAAGTAAACAAACATACTGATATGAAATGGCCAGTGTGTAGCAAATATTGAGAGTATATTAGCCATGTCAGGATTTGAAGATGGAGTACAGTAGGAAATAAGTAGTATGAGCATGAATACTGTGACTATATTTTTCAATAATCAATTTGTTTTTGAAACTCAAGTTGATGCATATATAGCCTATATATGCATTAATAAGTAAACTAACTGACCTCTCTAAGTTTCTGTACCCATAGATTCAANAATGTATGTATGGAATATATAAGGGCATTTTTTATTCCATAAACAGTGTACTTGTTACATAATTGTATAAATATTTGCATTGTATTAAGTATTATAAGTAATTCAGAGATGATTAAAATATATTGGAATGGTGAGAATGTCTTTCTGAAAATGTGTTGCTCTGATTGGTTNATAAATAAAGCTGTTTAGTCAATGGTGAGGCAGAATAAGGTTAGGTAGGACATTCTAACTAGAGAGAGGAGAAGAAAGCAGAGCTGGGCAGATGCCATTCCACCATCTAGAAAACAGCATGTAATGGCACACANGTAAAGCCATGGAACACGTGGTGACATAGATTTATAAAAATGGGTTAATTTAAGATGTAAGAGCTAGCTAGCGAGAAGCCTGCCACAGCCATAGTTTAAAAATAATATAAGCCTCTGTGTGTTTACTTGGGTCTAAGTGGCCACGGGAGCCGGGNNGGACTGGACATATTTTCACCTACATTGGAAGGTATGTATAGATTTTTGTGTAAATATTATAATGCTTTCTACAAGTCTCTTTAGCATGCATGAGCCTGAGGGATTCTTCATACAGTCTGGGAGGCTACTGAAAGACAGTTTCCATTTAAGTATCATGTTATATGAGTATATAAGTATATATTATATAGCTTAACACAGTGATGTTAACCATTCACCTACTGATATACATTATATACTTTTTAGTTATTTTTCTTTTTTATATAAATGTCAAGCTGCTTATACTTTCTTTTTAATTTTGAAATTATGTGGAATTCAATTTACTCTTCTTTTTGTATACTATGAAGTAGCTCATCTTTTCTAGAAATAGAATAAAATCTGNTACGAAGTTGGAGAATGATGTTTCCAAGTGAACCAACTGGAGGAGAAGGGAAGGAAATGGCCTTTTAGAAAAAGGAGCGGGGGCCTGTGTATCCTGCTAAAGAACTTGAATTAGGCTCTTAAAACTGCAAAGGTGAGGGCAGGGAGTATGATTTCACAGTTCCACAGCTCTCCAGGATGAGATCCAAAAATTATGTGCTGATTAGGAGTAAGCTATGTTAAATGATGTTCCACTCAATGCAATTGCATCAATAGTATACATTTTCTTAATAATTCCACCCCCAAACAACTACTGTTTGAATAAAAACAAGAAATTCTCCTTAAATTTCTCAAACTGTGAATATTTCAAAAATACATTTTAAAATAATTNATCTGTGTATAACAAATACCAGTTGACATGTCTTGACACAGCCAATGACATAATGGCTTCNTTGTGGAAATTTGGGTTTAANACATGTTCCTTCTATGATTNTCTCAAAATTTACCTTAAATATTTGTTTTCATATTACTCTGTTGCAAATATGTTATCTAAGGAAAAATATGAATCTATTACTGGACATATCTTTTCATTAACAGGAAGAATAAAAATGCATCTGAGAAAATATAGAATGCGTCAAAATTCCAAGTACCAAAGTAATAGCTTAAGCACTTAAGTGGAAATGCTTCAAATCAATAGTTATATAATCTTGAAGTCCANGACTCAATCTATCAGTTAAATTTGCAATATCTTTTTTATGGNTGAGGTGGCAGAAAAACACTTTATAATTTTGTACATTTTTGGAAATAGAACATTCATTTTTATACTCCTCAGGTATTATTTTGCCATAAAAATAAAATATGTAAATATAAAAGTCAACCTCTACTTTCTTCTTTTCTCCCTCCCTTTCCTTACCTCCTCTTTTTCTTCTTCCTCCTCTTCTTAGTCTGTCCACCTCTTCAATTTCTTGAGACATGGCCTTTCTGGCCTAGGACTTCAAGTATAGCTCAAAATAATCTGTAGCTCGTGGTCGTCATTGTGACTACAGCTGTGTTCCACCACNTGCGACTTGGAATTCTCCTGTTTCAAAGGCCTATTTCAAATAGTTTCCTTTCTAGAAAAATGCTGTGGAACAATCTTTGTGCACTGTAAATATGCATTACTCTAATTGGTTAATATAGAACTGACTGGCCTATAGCTGAGCAGGAAGAGATTGGGTGGGAGAGCCAGACTAGGAGGATGCTGGGAAGAAGAAGGGTCCAGTCTCAGGAGTTGTGAACAAGATACAGAGGAAGAAGGAGATAGGCATGCCATACTGATATAAGGTATCAGTGGTAGAACCATGTGGTAGAATATAAATAGAAATATGGGCTAATTAAAGTTGTAAGAGCTAATTAGTAACAAGCCTAAGCTATTGGCCAAGCATTTATAATNAATATTAAGTCTCTGTGTAATTATTTGGGAGCCAGCTGGTGGAACAGAGCTGACTGATGGTTCCAATGAAAAAGAAGGAAAAGAAGAAGACACAAAAGACAATTCTGTACATTTTAAATGAAAAAACAAAAGAATCCATTTTAATGATGTCTTAAAGAAATTAATAAACTAAAAGGAGTCATTACCAAACTGATCTGTTTTAAGCATTTTACACATAAAATGTCATTTATTTTTACACTATATTTATAACATTCTTATTTAAGACACAAAAATAATTAAGGCATTGAAACATTATAAGTTGAATAATGAAGCCAGGAAACAATAGAACTGGACTGATCAGGTAGTCTTCATTTTCCACAGAAGCCCATAGTGACAAATAACATACCTGAACATCTGTGTTGAAGCACAGTTTTCCAAAAGGTGAACCACCTTGAGCTTCCAATAGTGAGGGAGTGCCAGATANANTAGGAAGTTAGGTTATTTCTTTTATGGGATTTATGTGTAAAAGAAAATGTGGAAAGATAGGAAATGTTCACATTTCCCTATGATGATTTTATGACACTAGAACATTTCCTATAAATGATGGTGTCCATGAAGGCTGGCAAACATCCTGGTAGGTTAGAACAGCTCTGGTCCCATTCCTACCGGCAGGAAGTTTACAGGATACTTCATTAATTCTAACCTTATAGGAGACACATATGATGCTCTNAGGATGTATTTAATTTTTGTTCTGGATCTTACTTTATTTCCTTAAAACTGCATCACCTTAAACTCTGGGATCCTAAATATTACTCTAAATATTTCCAAAAAGTGTTTTTATTCTGGTGAAATATATCTATGTACAATTGTTCACATATATACCTATACATTGCTTTTTTGAATAGTAGTTTGTTTCCCTAAACTCTATATCACTGAACTGAGGTCTGTTAAAATCNTTTATATTTGAGACAGTTCATGAGAAAAAATATTTTCTAATTCANTAAATATTTTATTGTCATGAAATTATATAATTATATGTATATGGAGAAGGTGGGAGCGGGAGAAAGCATAGATATGAGTAATATAGTGATAGTTTTCATTTAATAATAAATATAATTCCTGACAGGATAATANGGTTCACAATATTGAACTGCATTGGGACAATGTACACTGTAAAAATAATTGAATTGCAGCTGGTGGCAATAGTTTGCCTTTGTAAAAATACATGAGCTGTATCACATCTGGTTGAAGCACAAACTGCTAACTAGCAATTGGTTCATTTTGTGTTTCAATAAACAATTTGCCATTGATTGNGTGTCTATTACTTGATTGATATAAAAATAATACTTAAATATCAATTTATGATATCTAGCAATCTTAAAGTTGATTATTTACCACCAATTTGTTAGGCATGAAATGTTTGGAGGTGGTGGCATACAGTTAATTATAAAGAACTTTTTCCTTAAGTTGGAAAAATCAAATGGAATGTTTATTCTATAAACCTATTTTAATGGTTTCTTATTTGATTGCATTTGTTTTATATGTACCCTTTAAGTATGCCTGAGAAAAATATGCCCTTTATTGTAGTGATATTTTCGAGATTATCTTTACAACCCAGACCATGGACTGTCTACCTGAATGTCCTAGAAACTTGAAAGAAGATGCATATTTTTATCTTGGATGGAGTGTTCTTGTAAGCATCAGTTGAGTCACACATGTAAAGCTCATAAAAATGAGTCATCCAGATTGTCTGTATATTTGTTTCTAAAAGTCGTTAATATTTGAAGATTAATTTTATTTTCCTTTTATCATGCCAATTTCTAATTTTTGTAGTTTGAAGCCTTATAATGAATATATCAGTTGTTTTATATACTCTAGATCAACTAAACATTAATGATTACGGACATCCCATTTAATCTCCAATAATAGTCCCTATCCTAAAGTGTATTTTATGTTAATGTTACAGCTGAACCTCCCACTTCACCTACTAGAGGATGTGATATTCTGTGGGGATATGCCTGAAATCATTGCTATTACATAACATGACATGTATGTTCTTATAGACATTGGACCCACATATTGCCCTATAACCTTAGGATTAGTGTTTGTCCAGTATGTTTTTTAATCCTTTTAGTGCATTTACATCTTCTTAATGAGTATTTATATTTTGTAAAGCAGTTGTGTATGTAGCTTGAAGACCACATTTTAAGGAAGTGTCAGGCCGTTTGTATTCACTGTAATAATTCACAGTGATACAGTGCAAATCAACTACCTTGCATATGACTCTCAAGTCTTCACCAATGCCTCACTTCTCTTTTGTCTCCATCTAGCTGTGCTTAGCTTGATGATCATTTTGAGATTTTTTTTTTTGCTTGTTATTGGTGGCTTTGGCATCATATCCCAGCAAACACAGTAGGCTTCTTTGCTCATAGTGCTCCCTCAAATAGTATTACACCAATCAAGTGCAACAGTAATTTTGGAGATAATATATCAGCATTTCCCCATCATTTCTTTGGGTGTGAACCATCATGCACTTTATGTATCCACTTGTTATGAACACTGTAATAAGCTGTCACTGCTTTTCATTTTCAGGAATCCTTTCTCTAATTTCTAGGTAGTAAAAAGATTTAGGCTGCACAATTTCAGTTAAAACTATTAAGGAATATTTATAATAACAATTAAAGAAAAAGAGGCCATGAATTTGAGAGTGGGGTTGTGGGTATGGGGTGTCACATGGGAAGGGTTGGGGTGTACTGTGAAATAATTGCTCTCTTGTAAATTCATGGGCTCTTTCTTCATTAATAATATATTCTTATGTACATATGTGGATAAACATATGTATTCCTAAATAAATGAATACAACCCACTCAGTTTGTATAATGCTNGTTGAACATATGTTTTCAGGGCTGGCTATTTGGTATTGAATAACTAAATGGTGTGTTCTTTTTCTTACATTCTCAGCACTTGTTTTTTTATCTTTGTGTAGGACTGAGGCCCCAGAAGCTTTTCTCTGTCCACTTTAACATGTATATTACTAATGTTCTTGCTCATGCTTATGCANTCGTATCAGTGAGATTTTATGGGTGTAGCTTCTGACACNTCTAGGNAACACAATTCCACAGCAAACTCCTTGATCCTCTGGCTCTTANAATCTTCCTAACCCTGCTTCTGGCATATTTCCTGAGTGTTTNGTACAGGAGCTGTGTTATAGATNTATCCCTTAGGACTGGTCTCCCCAACTCTGCACTTGTATTGGCTGTGGTTTTCTATAATGCTCTCTTTCTGAGGCAAAGTGAAGTTTCCCTGATAAGGACTGAGTATTACACTTATCTGTGAGCACAAGGACAAACATTTANAATGTGTTTAAGGAGTGTGCTGGATTAGGGAAGTGATGGTTAATGTAATTATATTTTAATTTCAAAATTATTGTTAAAAAAGACTGATATTGTAGTCTGAAATCTGGCAGTGCCTACATATAAACCGATGGATGCAGCTGTTCTCCAGTGAAACTTGATTTATACAAATAGAAAAGAGATTATATTNGGGAGATGGGCCNCAATTATCTGACCCTGCTTTACGCAAACAATTCCCTTTTGCTGTCATTTAATTATTTTAAGGCAAGGGNCTAGAGAATGCCTCAGTGGTTAAGAGCATTTGCCATTGTTCCAGAGAGCTGAAGTTCAAATCCTAGCATCCATATCAAGAGACTCATTTGTTACACAAGCCTCAGGATATATGATGCCCTCTGCTAACATGCACACCCCTTCCCCTCCATGTGTGGTGCTCGTGNATATACATACATACAAATAAATATATAAAAATAAATCTTTTTTAAAAACAGGTCAGTAGTAACCATTGTGTCTCTAAAACAGTTTTCCTCTTGTTTTCTTATTCTATACTTGCTTTTCAAACATGTGGAGTCATGGTCACATTCCCTCACTAGTACACTGACNTACAGACTCANTGAAGGTCAACAGTCCTTGCCCTCAGGAAGACTGCTGCACCCCCTTCCATAAGATTAATGTGCTCAGCCTCCCTGAGTATGTTCTCAGCATGAAATTAAACCTCCTTGTTAATCATTTAGCAAGCATCAGGAAAGTTCAANTCTGTGTTTAGAAAGAAGTTCCAGGAAACCTCGATGCTGACATGTAAAACTNTCTGTGTAGCTTCTTCACTCGTGTTATTCTGCTCTACACAATGAATCTGTCTCCCTAAACGTAACTGCTATCTTCACAGCTCAAGGATGTTCGTGTGTGTCACAGTTCATGTCATTTGCACATCTGTCCCACGTCTGGAATGAAGCTACTGGACATTGTTCTGATTTTTTTTCCCTCACGGTTTTTTCCAGATAAATTTAGGTTAACTAAGATNAACTTGTTAACTGTATCATAATTTCTTAAATCTCTATTTTCCAAATGTTGGTATAGATTTATAAGAACATTTATAACTTTTTTTTGTCTTAGGAAAGAATTTCAAATATTGGCTCAAGAATATTCACCAAATCTCTTTATAAATCTGCAGTTCNGACACATGAAGATGGAGAATATGAATGTGTTACCATTTACACTATGCTGGAACTACAGGCTCATCCTATTGCTACTAGGTGGTGTAAAAGAGGGCAGA
>LZPO01008166.1:68448-83650 GCA_001675575.1 Neotoma lepida | reverse complement strand
TCTACCTAAAAATCTCATTCATATTAAAACCCCTCAGAGAATTACTGAATGAAAACTGCTTTGCATTTATAAAATGCTTACAGGTGACCAGACTTGGTGATACACGTGTGTAGTTCCACAGACTAACAAACAAGCAAGCAAGCAAACCAGACAGTCTGCACACTGGAGAACTGATGGGTAAAGAATGGTCATGCCTACATTTTTTTCCTGAAATGTAGTGAATAACTCTCTTATGCAAAACTGAGGAGGAAGTTCAGATTTTTTCCCTTTGCAATTAGACAAAAAAAAAAGTATGAACAAGAAATAAATTTTAAAAAAGGAAGACATAGCAACATTGGATTATACTGGAACAAACAAAAATAATGCATAGTGAGACCCTGTCTCAAATAAACCAAATTAAATGCATAAATAAAACAGTTTGAATAAAATAATGCAAAATCTCAACCAATACACAGAAAAACAAACCCAACCCCTAAATCTAGAACTCATTANTAAGTTCAGTAATGTCATAAGATTCAAGACAAATACAAAAATATCTATGGCATTTCTGTGTGCTAATTAAATAAAGAGAAAATGCCCTCCAGTGTACATTATTTATAGACCCTTCTCCTCCTCTTCCTCCTCCTTCCTCCCCTTTTGCTACTTCTTCTTCCTCTCTCTCTCTCTCCCCTCTTTCTCCTCTCTCTCTCTTTCTTTCTCTTTTCTTTTTTTTTGTGGTGCTGAGGAACACACAGAGGACAGAATCTACACTGAATTATGGTCTTCTGGTGAGATATATCTGAAATCAAATTGTAGATTTAATGCAAGCCCTAAAAATTGCCAATGACTTGCTTTTGTTTTTTATGGGCATGCACAATTCATTATAAGAATAATAGTGAAAGCACTTTAAAAATAGAATAATGNGAGAGGAATCACTCTGCCCAATGTGCCCAATGTTAAAATCTACACAAGTGTGGTAATCACATGGCACCGTATTGGAGAAGAGAGATACAAGAGATGAGCAGAAAGAGATCCCAAATATATATTTAAATAAATATCCTAAATTGATTTTTACAGAGATGGAAAAGGAATTCTCTGGAGAAAGATTCTTTTCATTCAATGGATTATATTGCATCAATTGTAGGAAAATCCACAGAAACTAAAACAAAACCTTGACTTGAACCTCACACTTTATTCAGCAATTAATAACAAACTTGATGGGACACTTGGCACAGTCTTGGNACAGGGAGGAGGGTCTAGTCCTATCTCAGCTGAGTGTGCCAGGCTCTGGAGACTCTTCAAGGGAGACCTTGTCTTAGAGAAGGTGGGAATGGGGGATGGGTTGAGGAGGGTGTTGGCAGGGCAGCAGGAGGGAGGAGAGGGGGATCTGAGGATGGTATGTAAAAGGAGTAGAAAAGCTTTTTAATTAAAAAAAAGAAAAAAAAAACTTGAAGTATGCACCCTAGCTGTGTCAAAGACCCAACCAAAGACTGACAATGTAAGATTCTTAGAGAAAATATAGAAGTAAGTCTCTGAGATTTAGGGCTGTAGATTACTCTAAACAATTCTTAAAATTCATAACAAAGGACGAATTTCTAAAAAAAGAAAAGAAAGAAAGAAAAGGAAAGGAAAATAAAGTAAACTGGAAATGACTAGATTTAAACCATGATTTCCATGAAAGATCATCTTAAAATAATTGAAAGACAATCTAGAAACTGGAAGAAAATATTTACAATCACATATACATATTACACACAGGACACAGGACTCCTTCTTGGACTATATACACTCTCAATACTCAGTTGTAAGCATCACAGTTTAGAATGTGCTTGCCTTGGAGGAAGTGGGAATGGGGGGGTGGGTGAGGGGTAAGGCTGGGGGGCAGGAGGAGGGAGGAGAGGGGGATCTGTGGTTGGTATGCAAAATGAATAGAAAATTTCTTAAGAATAAAAAAACAGAATACATAAAACATGTGAAAAAAATAAAGTGCATATATCTGAAAAAAAAAAGAATATGCCTTTCACAGAAGAAGAAAATGAGCACAAGAAAATACATTCTATAGCATTCCCACTGGGGAGAGGAGACCAAAGGCACGGTGAAACAATACCACATCTCTACCAGATCTGAGAAAACAAAGCATAGTTTTGCCACCCACCACTGGTGAGCATACAGAGCAACTGTATGGTTACNTGCTAAACATCTCTAATGCAAAACACTGNGGCTGCTCTGGAAACCAGTGTGCCAATGGCTTTTGAAGTAAACGCTGGCAGCAGATCCAGTAATTGCATTGAGTACTAAACTCACATAATGTAATACTTATATTGACACAAACGCTTGGACACAAATATTCATAGAAACTTTATTTAAAAAAACCCAAAGTGGATACCACATATGTGTTTCAATTAATGAACGACTGAAGATACTGTAGCAGCTGTATAGGTGGAACATTGGTCGGCGACAAACAATCCATACATACAACAGCTTGGCTGCATTACCACTGTTTTGTAGTCAACGAGCAAGTCAATCTCATAAGGTTGTGAGTATACAATTACAATTGTATAACATTGTTGAGCTCTCAAAATTGTGGAAAGAGTGCATCAATGGACCAGGGTTAAGGACAGGAGCTTGAAACAGGGAAGGGTGTGACTTTTTATGCATAACAAGAAGGTGATGAAATCCTCTTTCTTGTGTTATTAGCACTGACCATATCTTGGCTGTGATTTTATCAACAGTTTTGTAAGAGAAAAACAAGTGAACAGAGTATATTGGATGTCTGTATTATCACTCTTTTGTTTGCTCTTGGGACCCTTTTCCACCTACTGGGTTGCCTCATCCAGGCTTGATATGAGGGTTTGTGTCTAATCTTATTGTATCTTGTTATACTGTGTTCAGTTGATGTCCCGGAGAGGTCTGCCCTTTTCTGAAGGAAAATGGAGGGGAATTGGATCTGGGGGAGAGAAATGAGGTGAGAGGGGGACTGGGAGGAGTAGAGGGGGGCAAAACTGTAGTCAGGATGTATGGAAAACTAAAAAATAAATTTTACAGTGCAGCAAAGCCCCATACACATTATTCTAAAACTTTCTCAAAATTCAGAAGTGTTAAAAAGCTAAATACATAATTTTCATGCAAAATGTAATCAATTTGTGTCAACTATGCCTGTAACTTAGTTTAAGAAACTATTGAGTAAAATAGTNAGATGGATCAAAGGGAATCTGAAAAACCCACTCACATATACATATACATACATATACACATATACACACACCAAAACATACATATATACACACAGTACATGCACACATACACACATATGAATAAATATACACACAGAAACATATACATATAAATACACAAACAAATAAACACACATATAAATGTGCACAAAAGCACATACACCCACATATATACAAATAATACACACATGCACATATATACACACATATGCAAACATACACAAAAATACATATATATGAACACACATACATATACATACATTTTGATATATGCACATCCACTTATACACATATCAACAATACATATGCACACATATGTACAAACATACACATACATATACACACATTCACATACACACATATATACACATCCAATTTATTTACTGCTTTCTATTTTTTATTTTATTTTTTAAGACAGGCTGGCATCAAAATCACAATCCTTCTGTCTTAGTCTCCCTAGTATAGGCATGTGCTGCCATGTCTTGCTGACACACATATATAGGTGGCCATGAATGGTAAGTGAATTTTCTAATAATGAAAAACTGATAAATTTCCTATAAGAAAGTAAAATTTTGCATTTTATTCAATTCTTACTACAGGACAAAAGAATGGAAGTCAANTGTATTTTATTTCGCCATGAATTCAGATGTCATGAGGATGAACTGGTTGACATCGGAAATCACTTCACTTTTTTCTTATCAGCAGATTCACTTTGGCCCTAGAGAGTTACAAGGTAGTTATACCCACCAAATATTATACTCTCCTAGGAAGCCAGCTTTAAATAATCTGAGTGTCTCCAGGTGTTGCTGTGCCACATCTAGCACTGGATAAAATACCAATGGTTGCTGCAGTNCATTTTCAAATATGAGGAAGAGTTGAACTGCGAAGTCAGTTGAGCACTCTTGGTGTCTTGCGTGAGAGTCACAAATGTGATATTAAGCAAAAGAGAGGCGACCTCACCATTAAGGTTTCCTTAGCATTTCCTACTTCCTCTCTCTTTCTTTTTCTTGGATATTATGGAACAGGAAAACAGCTTCTGGTAGAATTATCAAGGAAGGATTTGTGATAAAAAGGAAGAAATGTTTGACATACAGCTGCATGGCGGGATTAAAGAGAGAGAAGGTGGAGGAGAAATGTTTTGTGGAAGGGTCTTGCTGTGTAGCTGAGCTGAAGCTACCCTGTGACTCAGGACTTTTCTTCCTCAGCTTCTCAAGAGCTAGGATTACTAAAGTACATCATGCTATTCAGTTCTCCAAGTGAGATAAACTCCCCTTTTAATTACCTAAAGGTTGCAAAATCAGTTTTGTGGTCCAGAAGGAGGCAGAAATGCAGCCAAGCGAAGCAGTTAAGGGAAAACAACAACAAAACTCCCCTTGCTATTTCAGGAGCTGCTTGGAGTGACTCATATCTCTTAATCCTCATGACATATGAACTGGATAGAATTCCATATCCCATGTTCTAATCGCTGTTGGTGAGCGGCGGAGTTAAATTTGAATTTACAAGGTTGGGATCTGGAATATGTGAGCAGAAATGCTGGGCTATATTTCATGTCATCGAGAGACTATGCCCTCTATATCTCTCCTACTCCAAGAAAGCTTTTTCTTTAAAAAAAAATCACAAGGTAAATTCCCTGATTTATTGTAAAATCACTTTTACCTGAATATGTCCAACTTATATNTAATAATCTTAGCATAAAATATCAATTCAAAAGAGAATGTGGGACAGCTTAAAAATCTATAGTTTGTTATTTTCTATTTCTTTTTGAGATTCTAATAATGTAAGAATTATGACTCTAAAATGGATTTTTAAAACCTTTGTTCCACAATGTGGAATAAATAAAATGCCACTTAGAAAAAAACTACCTGAAAATTAAATTCAACTGCTTTCGACACTTAATGAGTGCTTACCAGCAACAGTGGTGATGTCATACATTCTTTCATGTCACCGATCTTGTGTCTGGAGCACTGGCTTGTTGCCCTCATTGTCTTTGGGATGTGGAAACTATTAGAGGTTGTTGCTTGTGAAGGAAAATGTGCCACAATGTTTCAGGAATTGCAGAAGGTTATGCACAATACAGATGGAGTAATCAGATGGATGGCCACAGGCTTCTTTGTAGTTTTTGTTGTTCTTAGTGTGAAGTTGTAAGCTTGGCATCTTATCATTCTCTCAGCTTGTTTTAGGATTAAAAATGCTTATACACTATCTGCAGGCAGATGGGAGAATGCCCGGCATTGGAATTTCTTGCTGGAAGGAAATGCAGGAAGACTAATTCAGTAATGTCTTCATGTGGGGACTATATGATAGTCTTATCTATGGAAATTCAGCTTCAGAAAGTTTGGAAAACATAAAATACCAATGTGAATGGTTTATTTTAGGTTGTGAAACTAGGAACTATAAGTTCTTGATCTTAAGTCATATATCTGACGTCTAGTGGAAATTAATTCTTTCATAGCTGCCATGGTTTGCATGTGTCCNCAAAGTTCATGTGTTGTGAAACTTATGTCCAATTGGGAGCGCTGAGAGCTGGGGCCTTTAGAGAGTTTGGGTCATGATTCCTGCAAAGTTAGTGATTGGATCTAAGTCATTGTCACAGGAACAGGTTCCTTGTCCTGCTAGTAAGTTTGCTACAAAAGGGAGTTGGGCCTTTTCTTCCTCTCTAGCCCTTCTGCTACTGTCATTGAATGATGAATCCATAATGTCCTTATCTGGCATGGTCTCCTTGACTGAACTTTCTAGATTCTAGTATTGTAAGAAATAAATCCTTTATCTTTATAAATTCCCTGTGCCCCATTCCAACAAATAAAGGGAACTAAGAAAACACTAACTACCTGTTCCTGGCTTNTGCCTGTCAGGGTCTCTCTTCATTACTCAAAGTTAAGATTTTGTCATATGTTGTTGATTCAAGGTAATGTTGGGGTTTGAGTTGGGACATGGAGCCAACTGGGACAAACTGGAAGCTCAACTGGGACAAACCAGAGATCTAAGTTGCCATGTCTCAGAGTAAATGATTAAAGCAACAAACCAACATTGAGAGAAGTAAATCTTCAATCACTTCCAAAGATAGTATTAGTGAGCTGTCAGGAGCAGAGACCATGCCCGTGCCCCCTCTTCCATTTCCATCATGGAACATCGCAGGAATGGACAGTCCCTGGTATGGTAATCATGAGGTCTTCTTACCCAGATAATAGGCTCAAGAGAATTGTGGCTCTGATGTTGTGGGAAAGCATGAAAAAACGACTAGACACAGAAAATCTTGAGNACTGAAACAGACTAGGAAAGCCTTTCATGGTCCTCCATTCCATACCTCATGAAGGAGGCCCCTGCAAAGATCCTTAGCACAGGACTTAAGTTCATAAAGAAAACTACTTTATTTTATTTTGTTCCAAACTATTTAAAAAGTCTTAATATAAGGAACGTAGCCTTGTAAATGGATAAAATGAAAATGATAATTACAATAAAAGAATCTATAGTTATAATTCATTTGGAACTAAAGCTCTAAAATTGTTAGATGATTTTCCTCATAGATCTTGACAAATATGTTCTAAACCTAATGGACTGAAGTATATTTTAAGATTTATGAGATAAATCTGAGAAAATAGCAAATAAGTAATTTATCTTGTCAGATAAATCCTAAGTCCATCCTTATAGTGAGATACTGATGTAGGTAGTAGATGAGTGATACTTAATGGACCAAGGTTGGGATGGAGAGCAAAGTGATATATGTGTTCATNTCAAGGCTTATGCACATTTTTTTCTTTAATAAATTTTGTGAACAGAAACAAACAAAATAAAACTATATTATTACAGAGATGCAAAGAAATGATTTCAAGCAGAATTAACTCTAACGAGAACAAGAGAAATGAAACCATTAGAAGATCCTGCAAGCAAATCCCTTGATGGTTGCAAAGCAAAGTGGAATTTCACAAACAAGACAAAACATACAATTCATAAAGGGGAAATGAGTGATAAATTGACCACACTAAAATGAATAAAGTCTGTG
Organism: Neotoma lepida; assembly: GCA_001675575.1. Lineage (NCBI taxonomy): Eukaryota > Metazoa > Chordata > Mammalia > Rodentia > Cricetidae > Neotoma > Neotoma lepida. The sequence continues at coordinate 76,438 of LZPO01008166.1, read as the reverse complement.
GAAAAAAGTGCACAATGAATAAAATTTAAACCCGCAGCACAGACTGGCAGAAGATATTAACAATGAACATTGCCATGAACAGTTTGGGAGCCAAAGTACATAAGGCTTTCCTCCAAAACAATGAGAAAAGAATAAATAATCGGATGGAAATTGGGCAAGAGATGAATGAGCTAGTCTAAGAAGGAGAATGGCAAATGCCAATAAACATGGAAAATGCTACTTCATTCCCGGCACAGAGACAGTGTTCAACACTGTGTAGAGTTTATCTTACAGAGATTAAAACAGAATGAAAACACAAGTCTCATTACTGCAGACAGAGGGGAGGATGGAAAAATGCACATTTATTAAAGGGACAAGGCACAAGCATGTATTGATAAATTTGAAAGTACAGTTCAAGTTGATATATTTTCAGTGATCCAAAAAGTACAAAACCATGCTTGTAAACCTGTGAATTTGAAGTTTCCATTTTTCATATGTATATATATATATATATATATATGTGTGTGTGTGTGTGTGTATGTATGTTTGTGTGTATACGTATATATGTATATGTGTAAATGTATCTATATATAACCATAAAAAACAAACAAAACATATGTGGCAGGTGATAGTGACTCCAGTCAGACCTAGAGATGACATTACGAGAGAAGGCAAGTAGAATATTTTCTTTAGAAAAGAAAAATAGGCAAAATGCTATCATCTGCTGCATCTGGTTTGATGCACAAGATTACTTTTTATATATCTCTGTTAGTGTATATTTATGGTGCATAAAGTTATTCTAAAAATTAAATTTAATATAAATAATATTCATCATTCACATTTTCTTTCCTGTGGTGTTGAATTAATAAAACAGCTTGATTTCACTATGGTTTATCAGCAAGTTCTCTAAACAACTGAGGGAAATGATAATTGTCTACAAATCATAAAACTATTAGTCATAATTTCAGTTAGGCAGATCCCTTTGTTAGTTAATTGATCTTGTATCCTCCTAAGATACAAAGTTGAGGAGCTCATGCTATCAATTAACAAAAGTGGATGATCAAGAGAAATGGGAAAGTCATTTCTTGGTGTCCCTGATGCTTGGATCTTGTCATATAACTTACATCCTCTTTGGAATCCCATGTGGCTGTGTCTTGATAATTATCAAAACGGTAGAGCCTATTCTGTCTCAGTTCCAGGCAAGACTGACTCAATGGCCAGTGCTCCTTAGATATGTAACTTCTAATTTTTAGATTGTTTCAGCTCCCCTGTTGTATTTCTTGAAAATATTAGACCCATTAACCATTCTTGGTGAGATGGTATGAGTCAGGTCTCTAACAGTCTGTGAACTGTTAAACTTTCTGCTACAGAAAGTCAACTAAATACCTAAATACCAGGAAATAACAACAACANAAACCTTGCTCAAGGACAGCCAAAACCATAATGATCAAAAGTGCCCTAAAAGATTGTCTCTAGTCAAAGGTTATCACAGCATCCTGGGAAGTAGGGAAGACCTTGGAAACAAGCTGCAAGGCAAATTGGGCAAGTTCTTTGTCATGTGTCTGTTTATTTTCTATAAAGAGATGACAGTAGGAATACAGAACTAAAAGTAATGTGGGTGATGGTAATGCCTTCTCAAGAAGAGATTTAATTAGCATTTACAATTATGTTGTATTTATGAAATGTTTACAAAAATTCATGGCTTGTAATAAGTACTTTAGAAGGGTTTGTTTATCAAGTAAATACATTCTAACATACATTTTACAGAGTGTAATTTCTCTTGAGCCTGAATCATATGCATAATTGTGAGTCTGGAACATTCCAAACTTGTTAATGCAGTGTCGAGTTGACTTAGATGCTATGTAAAACTAAGTAATTGATCATTAAATCCCTCTAATGGGCAGACTTGTGTCTGCAATTATTCCCAATGACAGAAAGTAAACCTGTCNCGGGCAGATGATATAAACAGCCACAAACGATGACTGGAAAAGAAGTTTACATCATTACAAAATGTTGGATTATTATCAAAGATCTAACCTCAACCTTTTTTTTCCCCAAGCCTCAAAACCTACCTTTGTGGTCTGAAATAGATATACAATGATGGATTATATTTTATCCTATTTTTTTTTTACTTTTATACCTGGTAAACTAAAGTAAATTAGAATAGTTGTAGATTTGCGGAAAAGTCAAGAATGTTACTAAGCTCCCATAGACCCTGCACTGCTGCCCCTGTTTTATCGTGACTATGGAATGTAGAGTGNAGCTAATAAACCTTATCAGCACCTCACAGTCTGAAGTTCATGCCTTGCTGGAAGTGTGTTAGTTTTTACTTAATTTCTTTTTTACTTAATTCTTAATTAATTAATTCTTAATTACTTAATTTCTCTTTTCTGTGTCAAGGTACTGTGTTATGCTACAATTCTGAGATGTCTTTCAGAGGCTCTTATTTTGAATATTTTGTCCCTATCTTGTGGCACTGTTTTAAGAGTCATGGAATCTCTAAATGGTGGGGCTACCTGACAGAACTAAGTCAACTAGGAAAGAAAGGGCTTCTGGTTTCTGGTCTGCACTCCAGGATTCTATCCCGTGGCTAACTCATGATCATGCTCTCCATCTTGTGGTTACAATCATTTTTGGTCCTGTGTCTTCCCTACTATGGTGGAATGAAATCTTTCTGAAACCATGAGTGAAAATAACCCACTGCTCATTTCAGCTCTTCTTGTCAGATATCTCATCATAATGACAAAAGTAACTAATGCCCCATGGTACATCTGCCCACAGCCTCTCTTTAGGTAACCCCAGGCATCATGGTACATCTTCTCACACTCTTCCCTTAATCACACCCATCCAAAGATGGCCTCTGAGACTTTTCTTGTTTTGGGTGACTTTTATAGCACAGAGTGTTAAGAATATTATACAAAAGCCTTCCATTGGGTTTTCTTTAGAGTCTCGCTTTATTAGATTTTGGGGCTTAGAGTTGGTAGAGTTGAGGAAGCCCAGAGACATCATTTTCAACCCATTACATTAAAGGTATTATGAAGAACAAAGTTTATTGCTGAAGATATTAAGCTCCACCATAAGGCCAAGGGAGTGCCAGGTTTCTCATACAAACTTATTCTTTCTATCCCCTTTTTCATCTCATATGCTTTGAAGCAACACCTAAGTATAACCTAACTCAAGGAGAGGTAAGCTCACCTTTGTGAGAGTTACTGTATTAGTTAGGGTTCTTTAGAGAGACAGAACTGAATATATATATATATATATATATATTAGATTTATGATCATATATATGATTTATTAGAGTTGCATGAGCTGTGATCCAGCAGCTAGTCCAACAATGGCTGTCTACCAATGGGAAGTCCAAGAATTCAATAGGTATTCAGTTGACAAGGGTGGATGTCTCAGCTGGCCTTCAGTATATGCTGGAATCCCCCCAAAAAGAGCTCACTTGCCAGTGAGAGCTGGTAAAAGCAGACAAAAAGCAAAAGCTTCCTTTCTTCCATGTCCTTTATATAGGCTGCTACAAGAAGTTGTGGCTCAGATTAAAGGTAGATCTTCCTACCTCAAAAGCTCTGGATTAAATGTGGATCTTCTACTTCAAATTATTTAATAAGAATCCCTCACAGATCTAGCTACCATTTGTATTTTATATAATTTGTCAAGTTGACAGCAAAGAATAGTCACCACAGTTGCCTCTCACTCATTTGTCTAGTATCTATCTCTCTACACTTTATATTTCAGGATATAGTTCTGTACCACAGTATCCATTTATTTATCTAGTAATTGCTTTATATACTCATAATCATAAATACTTCATATTTCAGGTTATAGCTCAATATATATTATTTATTCATTTATCTGTTTATTAATATTCATAAATACTTGTTTATAACCTAAGTTATCATCCAATAGGACAGTATATATTCTGCTGTTTTGTTGTTTTGGTTCAGCAGTTGTTGCCTATATCCCATCAGTGGATCTTGTTATTGTGGGTGTGAGCATTCCCTTGTATTTTGGCATCACAAATCCTTCAGGGTCAGCTGGTCTATTTTGGTTCTCAGTACAAAGGTCAACAGTTTCTCAAATGAGTTCTCTTGTTAATGGAGAACTATAGTTTTGAGCAAATTCTGGTTTTGGGTGTGTTCATTACCCCTGGGATTTGATACCTGTGGTCATCTTAGTGGGCAGAACTAGAGAATGCATTGATGTACACTAAAATGTAACCGTATTTATCTCTGTCTGTACACTCTATTTCAAGCTACAGATGAGCTAATAGTGGTATTTTTCTATCTCACCAGGTATCACATGGTTTATTACAACCTAGTGAGAAACCTGATCCCCATTATCCACCAATGTTTTATTTATTTGTGCAGTACTGGTAAATACATACAGTGATTTCAAAATGGCTAACCAGTTGTCCAGTGAGAAACAACTTTTTGAATTGGAGTAAAAGTACTTATAAATAGTTTTTGTCTTAATCTTATAGACAGCATTAATTTCTAAAATCACTCAGGGGTCCCTTTCTCATCAATTTCTTCAGTGAAATATATATGTATGTATGTATGTATATTATACAACACATACACACACACACACACACAGTGACATTAGATTTTATTCACAACCTTAGATCCATCCCAGGGTTCTCTAATGCTGTGGCCAATTTTTCTAAATTTGTATACATTATTGATCATGTTTTGAGTTGTAAAGATTTATGGTTTTCGATAAATGCATCATTTCCTAATGCTACCACTATAATAAAGTGGAAAATAGTTCTACAAACCTAAAAAAGTATACTCTTCAGTACATTTACTCTTCATTCTCTCCAATCCCTAGTGATTACTAATACATTTTGTCCCCACAAAACTTCATTCCATGGTTTTACCATTTTCAAATGTCATACAAGTGGAACAACAACTTTTTTACTTATCATTATATATACAATATCTGAGTGATAGTTGAATAATTTACATAACTGTATAGCATTCCATCATATGGAAGAACAATGATTTGTGTAGCTATTNACTCACTGGAGGGCTTCTTAATTCAATCTAGTTTTCAGTCATTGTGAACACAGTTGACAAAAATATATATGTAGAGAATTCTGCACATAAATAAGTTTGAAAATAAGTTGTACTAAAACTGAGTTGTTAAAATGCTAGACAGCATGATAAAATTACATTGAGTTTCATAAGGCACTGTTAAAATATCTAGCAAAGGACTTAGTTTGTTTCACATTTTTTATCCAACAACTAATGAACATTCCTATTACCTCACTTCCTCACTAGCATTTGGTATAGCTACTTTCTATTTCTTCTTAATTTCAGCGCTACCCGAAAGAGTATCTTGTTGATTTAATTTGCATTTCCCCAGTGNCAGGTCATATTGACCATATTTTCATGCTGTCTGCCATCTGCTTATCTACTATAGTGACATATCTGTTCAGGTCTTTGACACATTGTCCAACAGAGTTGTAGCTTTCCTTATTGTTATTTGTAATTTCTGGAGTTAGCCTTTTATTAGATAAGTATTTGGTAAATATTTCCCCATAAACTGTGGCAAGTGTCCACAGTATCTTTCAAAATGACATAGTGTTAAATTTAACCAACTCCAAAATTATTTCTGTGTGCATAGCTAGTGCTTTGTTGTATATAAAATTACCACAATACAGTCTCAAAAGTTGCCTTGTGTGTTTTTCTTCTATAAATTTTTATCACTCTAAATTTCTTGTACATATTTTTGTGTTTCTTCTTCCTTAGATGATCAGACTATATAACATTTTTCCCATTGAAGGACAATTATTCACATAACTTTAAAGCTATGCTTTGAACTTGTCCTTCTCTTGCTGGCATTGGGTTCCCCAAATTGTGGCACTTGAGCATTCAGCACCATGGTCAGAGCCCAAAATCAAAACAAATCTAAGGAATTATTCAGAGGCCACATGAGAAAGTACTGTCTTTTTCTAGCTAATGCTAGCTTTCTGAATTCCAAAATGCGATGGAGGAGTTCAGTACAGCTGTTGGGCTGTGACCTGGTAGTTGCCAGGGTTCAGCAAGTGTAGTCTGGTGTTGTGCTCTGCTATCTGTGAAGCTGGGTAACTGAGATAATTTTGCTGCTATTTAATCTTGTGGCTATGTATAGCACATATTTTACAAAACAAAATTCCCAAATAGGTAGAGAAATTAATCTTGTCTATTTTGTATATATCAGTGTGACATGTAAGTATATGCCACTTGCATGACACTTTTGTGTTACAAAGCATCGTCTGTATAAATTAAAGTCAAAGGAACATGTAAATTAGGAGAAGTCTTTCAAATGTTATTTGAAAAACTCAAGGGTTACATGTGGTCCCCAAGTGAACTATTCTTTTCTGTACTGTGTAGTTATACATCTCTTCAGGTACTGCACAAAACAATGAATACTGGCAAGTGAAGGGTTCATATGAGATGAATTAAAGCTTAGTTGTTGGAAGCATTATTTGGTTGCCTCTGTCTTCTGTGAGCAGGGCTGATCTGTTCCTTGAAGAAGTCACTCCTCTTACCCTCTCTGTGCGTGCATCTCACCTTAGTGCTCACTTCTCAGATAGACTTATCACTCAGTTCTGACACACAATCAACAACCATGAAATAAAATCCCACCTGTGCTAATCACAGCAGCTTTGTGATTTTTGGTATCTTTTTAGAAAAGGATTTCCCCCCTCAAATAATATAGATGGCAATAGTAGTGTTACATTGAGAATAATAGTGCTTCCTTTTCTCCTGCATGGAATGAGACTCATTCCTGGATGAAAATAAGGAAAGCAAGTAAAGGAAAGACAATCTTCTACTTGAGGATATATCTAGCTACAACAGATTTATGCCCGTAGGCTCTCATTGTTTTAAACTAATACACTTCCAGTTAATAATATAAATAGCAAGGATTTCCTTTTTTACACAAAAGAAAGACTCTCAGCCAAAAGAAACCTATTCCATTGTGTTTATGTTTCAGAAAAAAAAAAGAGGAGAAAAGTAAAGGGATTTGTCTAAATTCCTATGACTAATTATTTATAGCAGCTGAGCTGGGACTGACAAATGCTACTTTGGAGTCACACTTGATAGGCAGCTATTCTCACCACTACCCACCAACATACTGCTGGAGTAGCACTTGGCATAAAACAGTTTATGGGCTAATGATGTTTAATGTAATTGTATGCTGCACTGAGTGAGACAAATGAACATTTCTACATATGGATGCATGGAGGGTGGCAATGAAGGGTGGCAGAAACTGGACATCACAATTATGTCCTGGATCAATCATTATGTTGGCAATGATTCATAAAGTGTTTTACTACACTGCCCTCATGTGATATTTGCTATTGTTACATACTACTTGCAACTAGCAGTAATGTCATGGTTATCATATCATGACACTGATGGCAGAAATCTGAGACAATAGACAAGCTTTCTTATAAGTATCAGCATGGAAACTTCACATATATCTGCAGATATTGTGTAACTTAAAATGAGAGGTCCCTAATAGATAGCGGATTTTGTTTGAAGTTGGCTTCAGGCATGACAAAAAGTTATTTTAACATTTATAAGCTTATTGAATGAATAAATGAATAGATTAGTTAAATATCTACACATGGTATAAAGCTTTAAAACTAGAATTATTTTAGTGAGATACAATCTATCTAAAGAGAAGAGTGGATGGTTGATGTGGTCAAGGTTTGCTTTAGAACCAGAGTTTGAATATCATTAGTCTCTTTGACTTCAGTTTTTACATTTAGAATATAAAGACACAAATAACTATAACAATATCACTTGATGTCTGTGAGAAACTGGNTCTAGGATGGTCACAGAACCAAAATCCATGAATTCTTGTTTCTTTTGCAAAAATGATGTGGTATTTGGCTATATGACAGATCCACCTGTCATCTGCCTTTAAGAATGCCTCTTCTCGCCGGGCAGTGGTGGCGCATGCCTTTAATCCCAGCACTCGGGAGGCAGAGGCAGGCGGATCTCTGTGAGTT
>LZPO01008166.1:53666-68363 GCA_001675575.1 Neotoma lepida | reverse complement strand
AGAATGCCTCTTCTCACAAAGATTCCATAACCTCCCCCTACAACACAACCAACAGGTACTCTGGGGAGAATGTCTCACTTTAACCATTATATGAATGATATATGAATGAATAGGTGAATCTTCAGAGTGGAAACTCCTGAAGCCTATAATCTCACAGCTATTGTATGAGGCAAAGTACATTTAATCTAACTTTAAAATTCCCCAATAGTCCCCAATCTCAATGCCATTTAAAAGTCCAAAGTCTCTAGTTTATTTTGAGACTCAGGCAATTTCTTAACCATGACCACCCTTTAAAACAAAAAAGCAAATTACATATTCCCAATATACTTATATACCAATATACCTAATATATATAAAACTGTTCCAAAAAGGAGGAATGGAAGGGAGGAAGACTGAACTAAAACAAGACAAGAAACCAACAAGGAAAACACCNAATCCTGCTGATCAATGCTTNGTATCCAGGGCTTTAGTTTGAAAGGGCTTATGTAGGTGGAGTTTTCTCGTGCTCATAGCTGCTCTCAAATTATCACTCAGAAACTTAATATTAATTGTAAATGACCAGCTTATAGCTCACGTTTTATTAGCTATCTCTTACATTTAAATTAACCCATATTTCTTATCTACCCTCTAACACATGGCTCATGGCTTATTACCTCATTTTCTACATGTCTTGCTTCCTCTGTGTCTGCTGGCATCTCCTCTGAATCCACCATTCTGTATCCCAGCACTTTAGTTTTGTTGTCCTATCTATAATTCCTGCCTGACAGCTTTTTATTAAACTAATTTGAGTGACAAGTCTTTACAGTGTACAAAAGAATTATTCCACAGTATTTCCCCCTTTTTGTTTAATTAAAAAGGAAGGTTTTAATTTTAACACAGTAAATTATATACAACAAAACAGTTATTAAGTAAGAATTACAGTTATAATACCCAGTCCATTTATATCTGAGAAAATACTCTATTATTTATCTTATCTTTGTGAGTACAAAGTTTTGTATCTAATTTACTTTCTATCATAACCAAGGAAAACTATGACTATCTAGGCTTCAACTACATCAAAGACCCCAGAAGGATATAATATTATCTAACAACAGGGACATCTGGCTGCCTGGACAATCATCTAAAGTTCTTCTGTTATGCTGGGGCACTTAACTTTAGGCTACAGGCCTGGTATAACTGACAGACTTTTCTGAGAAGCAGGGAATTTTGAAGGACTGTATTACTTTGTCTTGGCAAAGTTTGGCAGTCACTTTTGTTTGCATCCTGCTGGTTCAGTTTGGACAGTATAGTGTCAGAAATTGAAGCAAGGACAGTTTCTTTGCCCAAATGGCTAGCTTTTGCCATAAAGAAATCAAACTCCATATGGAGTTTCTTTGAAGCCATCATCTTTTCTGAAGTAGATTGGTACTGCCAGGAACAGATATGTCTCACTGTCATGGAAAGCCTTAGGTTATTAAACATAATAAGTGTCATATTCTGTAGGTCTTTGAACTGTTTGAAGACCATTTATCTATCTAAATATATCTGTGTATTACCTTGAAAACATACCTAATATGACTATATGTTTGACTATTATAAATGACTATTAATCTGTATTTTTTAATTATATATTACATTTTAAATGAGCTACATTTTAAATATGTTTAAATTGCATAAACACAATACCCTAAAAAAGAATAGAAACATACATACACCATAACAAAGTTAATCTTAAATTTGTATTAATAAACCCAAATCCATACTAATGCAAANTATTTTGAGATTAATGGTTCTTTTGTGGATTAAATTAGATTCAATAATCTACCCTTTATCTCATCATTTCTATATTATATTTACCTTTTTTCCTTTAGAANGAGATCTTTGAATTTAACTCCTTCGTTTAGCTTTTTTTAAAATATGACCAATAACAACTTGTAATCAACCCCCTTAAAAGATAATAAATATTCATAAACCATTATTTTCAGAATGTGGACATCACTTTCCAGACTACTTCCTGTTGTTTGTGGGCATTGTTATTTTTGGGAGAACCTTGAGAAAATCAGGTTAATTGTTAAATATTGGCTGGAAAAGTCTGTGAGGCTAGCAGTTTTCAAGCTGTTTGGGGTGCAGAATTCAGAGGAAATTGTAAAAGAGGTGTTCTCAGATGTTGGATTCTCTGGGCTATCTGTTTAACTCATGTTTGGTCTCCTTGGTCTGAAAATATATAAACTTTCAAAGAAAACATACATTACAAGTATGGAATGTGTGGTGACACAAGTCAGTTAAAAATGAATTTTGTTTTATGTTTGAACAGGTATGTAACATGAATTGCTAAATGGTCTTATTGATAAAAAAAAACTGGAACCAGATACTGGGGTGAAAGCTGATAGATCAGAGAAACAGAACAAGTCAGCCACGTTCTTACCTCTTCAAAATCCTCAGCCTCAAGAGAGAGAGTTCCTATTTTCTCACACCTTATATACCTTTCTATGCCCAGACATAACTTCCTGGCATTAAAGGTGTGTGTGCTTCCCAAGCAAAGGCATGAGATCTTAAGTGTTGGGAACTGGCTCTGTTCCCAGTGTGCCCTTAAACTCACAGAGATCCAAATGGATCTCTGTCTCCTGAGTGATAGGATTAAGGGTGTGTGCCATCACTGTCCAGCCTCTATGTCTAATCTAGTACCTGACTCTGTCCTCTGATCTCCAGATAAGTTTTATTGGGGTGCACAATATATCATCACACCAATGTATCAATAAACTTTTGTCTTCAATGTTCACTCTTTAAATTTAGTCTTCAGCACCTTAACCAATAGTAATTTTTAAGTAAATGTTTTGTAGTTTTTCTAGGTTTATTTCTTTGTGTCTGTAGCCAGGATTTCAGGGAGTCTTCTTAATCAAACCTGATCATCTTTAACTTGGAACAAATCCATAGCCTCTCATTTCCTGTAGAAACAAAAGCATAACCCCTTCCCCAAAGTAACATNTCTTTTGACTTTCATTTTGAATTCAAGACATTTTTTAAATCTATAGGTTGGATTAATTTAGAAGCTTTAATCCAATGTCTCTTAGCAGCCAAAAATAAAGACAACACAATAACATATAGAATCCAGACTCTCTGTGTATTTTCCATCTTTATTTGGCTTTTTTTCTTTTATATTACTTTACTCCTTTCTTAAGGACTTTATCATTTTAAAACTGTATATTTCTATTTTATGACAGTCTATATCTTCTCTTTTTTCTCCCAAGCCTATATGTATTTTAAACAAACTGTAACCTGTTTAGAGGTTTTTTTCCATCTGAATCTCTTTTTATTACATATCTGTAATCTTTTTCTGACCATATGAGCCTTTAAACTGGTAAACAGCATGACTAGGACCTCTGATTTGGTGGTTGGCTCTGCCCCTCTTGGTTCCCTGAGAGCCAAGCTTCATGGTGGAGGTACCAATGCAAGTGCCACATTTACTGCCCCAACTCTGAGGAGTTTTGGGGTCCACACTGCCACTGAGTAGTGTGTCACCCACTGTTCATAAACCCCATTTAAGTGTTTGGTAGCAAGGACTCTTACAAGAGCTGCTAGCACTGAGTCANGAAGTTGGCTATTAAAGGAGCCATGTGGCTGCTTACTGTTGATAAACAGAGCCTACTGAGAAAAGACAGGTACCAAGAAGCTGCTCTTGACTCTGTTTTTATGTGCTTAGAATCCTTTTATAAGCTTTGTCAGATCTTATGTGGAAATTCTGGCCCCCATGTTGGGTGCCATTTGTAGGCAGAATTTTCCTGTGCCAGCATCTGCTCCCGAATAATCACTCAGAAACTTAATATTAATTGTCAATGCTTGGCTGATAGCTCAGNCTTGTTACTAGCTCTTACATTTAAAGTCACCCATATTTCTTATCTAACCTCTGTCACATGGCTCATGGCTTGTTACCTCATTTTCTACATGTTTTGCTTCCTCTGTGTCTGCTGATATCCCCTCTGACTCTACCCTTCTTCATTTCAGCATCCTTAGTTTTGTTGTCTCACCTATACTTCCTGCCTGACTACTGGCTAGCCAGCTTTTTATTAAACCAATTCAAGTGACAAATCTTTACAGCGTACAAAAAGATTATTCCACATCAGGCTTAGATGGCTNTATGCCCTAAGATTTGCTGCCATAGACATACATTTGTCTCTTGGGCTGGTTCTACTCCCTAGATTTTGTTCCTTTGCAGATGTCTCATTGCTCTGGCAGCTCTAAAATTTTGGATCTCTACTGAAATCCATGCTTTACCAAGACAGCTTCATGTGATGGTTTCTCACAGCTTCCTTGCAGGGCACCAGCCCTACCATACATTGTCTTGCCTCAGTGGCTCTCTGAAACCACAGAGGAAGAATACACAACTTCTCTTGCCCTCTCATTTTTTCATGAAACTAAAGCTAGTGCAACCATACATCATGTAAATTTGACTAGAAACTTGGGTAGACCCTTACACCCTTGGACCACATATGTAGTAGCACTTGTTTGCTGTTGCTTTCTGTGAGCAAACTTCTTAGGTCTTCTTACTTACATTGTAAAGCTTATCTGGGTAGCATCTTGCCCTGAGGGCACCTTTCCATTCTTTCAGTACAGAGCAATTACAGTTTAACAATTATAACTTCTTTTGCTGCAGATATCTTGGGAGCAACATTAAGCATTTTAGTGCTCTTTTCCTTTCCAAGATTTATGTTTTGTATTGCTTTTTAGCCCACTTGCTCCTTTTCCATTCTAGATCTTCACAAGAATTACCAATAACGACTATATCACAGGCTCAACGTGGGGTGGAGACTCTGGCCACATGCAGCTCCGGCTTGAGCTGGGGCTTGTAAGGCCACAGACAAGTGGCTTTTTCGTGTGTTCGTGCCACAAACATTGGGGCGCCAGATGTAAGATGAATCTTAAGTGGTCTTATTAATAAAAAACCCAGAGCCAGATATTGGGGTGATAACTGAGAGATCAGAGGAATAGGACAAGCCAGTCAACCTCACCCTTACCAACTCCTCAGCTTCCAGAGAGGGCTACTTCTTGTATACTCATGTCTATATCCTTTCTGTTCCTGCCACCTCACTTTCTCTCTCTGCCCAGCTCTATCACTTCCTGTTTGTCTGTGCAGACCTCCAGACTTCTATGGTTAACTAATGCTGGGAATTAAAGGTGAGTGCCACCATGCCTGGCTCTGCCCCCAGTGTGGCCTTGAACTCACAGAGATCATGATGAATCTCTGCCTCCNGAATGCTAGGATTAAAGGCATGTGCTACCATTTCCTGACTTCTATGTTTGATATAGTGGCTGGCTTTTTCCTTGGATCTCCAAGTAAGCTTTATTAATTAGAGCACAAATAAAATATCACTACATGAACCCTTCACTGCCTGAATTATTCTCAGCACTGCTGTCTTCCAGGCTTCTAATAGAATGGCCCATTAAGTTCTGCTTACATTATTCAATCACTTTTCTATTCTGATGTTCTAAAGTCTTCCACCTTCTTCTAAGAAACAACGTGGTCAGGTTCATCACAGCAATATCCCATTCTTGGTAGTAACTTCTATACTTACTAGTTTTCTAGTGACATGATAAAATGCCATAACCAAAAGCAACTTATAGGGAAAGAGTTTATTTTGGCTACAGTTCCAGGGGGAGGTTCATGATGGAAGAGGAAACGTGGCAGCAGGCAACTAGAGAAAGAAGGTAAGAAATCACATCTCAACTCCACACAGGAAGCAGAGAAAGCAAGCAGAAAGTAGGGTAAGGCTATAACCCCCCCAAACTTACCCCCAGTGATGTACATATTGCTATATGTATTACTTATAGTACATAAAGTTAAAGATTTATCTTAGCATGTACTGTTTATCAAATAAGCAAATCTGCAATTATTGCATTTCTATTATTTCCTTTGAATCACATGAAAACTCAGCCCAGTTGGCTGTTATGATTAAAAGAATATGTGTGACAGCAAGCTGGAATCATAAAATAATTAATAATAATTATATTGAGGGTTCTGTTTATATTTCTTTCCTGATCATGAATAAGGCTACCTCTATTTCTTTTTGAGATGACTGGAGATAGTGGACAGAAAATTGTATCTTTAATATTTTAACATAGAAATGAGTATCAGTGAACCATTTGGCTTTTATATGGATTCTGATGATCTAAACTCAGATTCACATGCTCAAATGGTAAGCACTTTGCCCCTTGTATCATCTCCCCAGAGTTTCAAATAGATTTTGTTGTGCAGAGGATATTCATTTGAAAACTGATTTGTGAAATGGCTTGAGAACTCATTTAATAGATACTAAATTCCTTCAGATAGGATTTAGTAGCTCATTGTTCTTGGTATTGATTTCCTGCTAGGTCTATCTATAATGCATGTGTCTCAAAGATTATTTTGATCAAGTTTCATGAACCAAAACTATTTGCAACTGACCTACAGTCATTAAGGTGAAAGTTTAAAATCATGTAGGTTAAAAGCTTTTATGCTTCACATAAGCCAGGATTCAACCTGGTTGGCAAACTACTATTGGTTTTGAGACAAGTATTATTAAACAAAAGTCAACCTTTCACACTTGCGGAAGATGCTAAAAAACTGAAGAAAATAGAGGAATGCCAAAATCAGTGAGTCAACAACCACTTCAGTGGTAAGATAGCTATCACTAGACACAAAGTGGTCTTTCTGAGTATATATAGATACTCACTTCTTTAACTTCATACATAGGCACTGCATAGGTGTCACTCCCACCCTGAGGCTCTTCTCCAAAATTCATCTCTTCTTTAGTTGTTATTGTTACATATATATATATATATATATATATATATATATATATACATATATATACATACATATATGTATATATATATGAACACATGTAAGTATAACCTACTGAGTTCATTTAACTGTGCTGGTATATACATGTGTCTAGGGCTGATAATTTGGGATTAGACAACCTATATGGAGTTTGTCCCTGGAAATGACTAATTTTCATTCTCTCAGCAGGCATTGATCACCTGTAGCTCTTTCTCCTGGGGTGAGACCATGTGGAATTTCTCCTGCCTATGTTGGCATGTCAATTAGTATTGTCATTATGCTATTATTGGTCAGGCTTCCCTGTCTTGGTCATCTGACTTTTGAATTCTTTCACTGCCCTCCTATTCNACATTTTTCCTTGAGCCTTAGGTGTAGGGATTGCAATAGAGATGTATCAGTTGTGGCTGGGAAAGCCACAGTCACTTATTCTCTGCATTTTGATCAGTTGTGGATCTTTGTAGTAGTCTTTAGATGTTGCAAAAAGAAGCTTTTTTGACCATGGGTGAGAGCTGTGATTGCCTTTAAGTATAAGGATAAGTGTGTAGAATACAGGATAAATTCTATTAGCTTAGGCAAATGGGAGTGGAAAGTTGTCCTCTAGTGTCTATGACATCTCCAGACACAGGTGGTTGGCTAGGTTTACAATACCAGGCATGTGTTTTCTCCTGTTGAGTGGGCTTTAAATCCAATTAGACATCTGTTGATTACCCCCAAGATAAAAGTGCCATTGTGGATAACTTACTGGTCCAGGCATTATTATGGTTTGAAGGCTTTTCTCCTGAGTGCTTTTCTCCCTTGGCAGCTTACATAGCTCCTTCGATACTAAGACAGCCAGTCTTCAGAGAGGAGGAGCCCTGTATTAATAAAGCATCTCATGCTATTTCTGTGAAATACTATAATAAAGTAAAATTTTGTAATAACAGAAATAAATGGGAATAAAGAATTAACAAAATGATCATATTAAAGAGACTGAGATTCTCCTTAAGTCTTTTCGCCAATCACTTCAACAGACATAGATGCCTTGTCCAATCAACTAGAGGAAGCTCTGAACATTTATCCTGAGTGAGCTGCAGTTAACGATCCAGGTGCTACACAGTGGTGAGTCTGTGTCCAGGTGGTTTCATAACTTGTCTACTATTACAGAATCAGTTTCACCCACATGTCTTTGTTTGGGTCATACCCCTAGAAGTTCCCCTGGTAAGAATCCTGCAAATGAACTGCTTTACTTTTTATATTTCTCTAATAATTCAGTCAGGTTTTAGTAGACTAGACAAGTAGTAGATGAGTTTTCNATAACTATTCGTTCTTGCCAGGAAATCTCTGGGTTGGCTACATTTCTGTCTTGGGGTTAATTTTGTCAATTTTTTTTCAGCTGGATGAATTCCTTCCATTTCAGGTTAGTGAGTTCAAGGACCTTCCCCAAGTCTGCCCAGGACATGGGTTTTTATCTTGTTCAGTGCACTGTTTCTGACATTCTCACATCTGCATCTCTGTGATCCCTGTAGTAAAGTCACAGTGAAGAAACCTACCNTCTGCATTTTACATGTTCATGAATCCATTTTGCCCAATGTACTTTCCATTTGGTGGACTTGTTAGGAAATTCAATATTAAAGACTGAAATAGCAGGTGTTGGAGCCAGAGCACTTGAGTTTGAACCCTGACTTTACTACCTAACAGTGAAGTGATGCTGTGGAAAACATTTAATTTTTTCATAAAGCTTAATGATTCAAAAGTCTGTAAATATTCATAACTGCTATCAACAAAAGTGTAGCTGCTTTAGCACCGGGGTCAAAGCCACCTGAATGATGACCCTATCAGTTAGTTTTTCAGCAAAAGTGGGCTTAGCCCCACATTGCAAATCCTAGTCAGTTTTGTTACCTGTGACTTCTGAAATGTCATTTTTTCTACTTTCTACACCTGTAAATATCTTATCTTATGTTGGTACTGATTTTACTTCCTTTATGTAATCTTACAATTCCCAGGTTTCATATTTTCATAAAACTGGGAATATTTATAGTGAATACTTCATTACATTATCTAGTATAGAGTTTCCAAAATATTATTGTTTTCATTTTAACTATCTATAAGGGAAAATATTGATGCTTTATTAAGCAGGCAAAGGACAGCCTAAAATATTGCTTAACTGTATGACATTTTGAAAAACATTCTTAAAGTATAATTATCCAGTGTTCCCAAACTTTAAATTAAATAGTACACTTTAAGAAATGAAATATAACTATGATTCAGAAGAACACTTTCTGGAGATGACTATTTTAGCTCAATGGATTATGTCTTGANTGAGTCTCTGATTCTTACTGGTCATTNACATTCCTTAAGGTTCCAACATACCTATATAATGCTTTAAAAGTGAAATGTCCTTTGTTAAGTACTAAAAGGCATATGGGAAACTGCTGATTCTTTCCTCACTGGTTTGAATTTCTTTCTTCACTTTGCAGGTCTTTGTTTAGTTTCTTTATTTAAAAAATGCATTTATTTATTGACTCTCTCTCTCTCTCTCTGTGTGTGTGTGTGTGTGTGTGTGTGTGTGTGTGTGTGTGTGTGTGTTGTGAGGATGTATGCAATGATGCACATGTGGAAATCAGAGGGTAACTTGCAAGATGAAGTATCTCTCCTTACAGCCATGTGGGTTCCAGGATTAATACTTATGTCACCAGGATTGGTGGCAAGTGCTGTTACCAGTTGATCCACCTCACAGCCGCCTTTCAGTTTCTTCATAAGCTTTATTTCCTCGCTTTGTCATTGACACCGATGTGTTTCATCTGTATCAAGGGAATGACATAAGTGAATCAGAGCCCTTATGAGTAACATGGAACACAAATCAAGCAGTAGATCTCAGCTGACTAGGGGAGTAAGAGACGTGGTTGCCTCTTCATCTGTGGGTGGCCCTGAGATTGTGAGAGGTCATGATTAGTGGAAACACACCTGGACAGGAGCAGGAAAGAATGAAGACAAATTAGAATCAGAGGGGGGTTCAAAGCTGAGGTTTGTGTGAACCAAAGGACACGACAAGGGCCATATGGAAAAACTGGGAATGCCTGCCCTGTTCACTAGTGCTGCCAACCTTGCCTATGAAAGGTCTGTCACCATATTCCACTTTATGGTTTGAATATGGAGAGTATTCTCCAAAGGCACACAGGGAGAGACAGGCAAAGGTGGCAATGTTGTGAAACTTTAGAGGTGGGATCTCAAAGGATATTGTGGCAGAACCCCTTCCCACCCCCTCTGACCCTCCCCTGTGGATGGGTACATGCATGATTTGGTTCCTCCCTCTTGGCACTTGTGTCATGAGGTGATACAGCGAGGGTCAGCTCTCCCTCACTAAGCATTTACTACAAATTTCCAAAGTCATGAGCTACACAAACTTTCCATTTTATTTAATAAATAATTTAAAATTCATTTTCTGCTCTAATTTTCTTTCTGTTGCCCTGATAAACAACATGGCTAAAAGCAACTTAAGGAGGAAAGGGTTTATTTCAGCCTGCAAGTTATAGTCTATCATTGAGGAAAGCCAAAGCAGACAGTCAAGACATGAGCCTAGATGAGAAACTATAGAGGGACACTGCATACATTGCTTACTGCCCTACCCTCTGGCTTGCCTAGCAGGCTTCCTTATACTACCCAGGTCTAAACTCTTAGTGACAGACTCCCTTACAGTGGGCTAGCTTCTCCCATATCAATCATCAGTCAAAGCAGTCTCTCACAGACATGGCTCCCAGGCCAATCTGATTAAGGAAATTTTTAAATTGAGATTCGTTCTTCACAGATGANACTAGGTTGCATTAAGTTGACAATTAAAGCTAACTAGCACACTTGCCTTAGGTAGCACTAATGAAAATCTGACTAATATATCTCCACAGTCCCAATTTGCACAATTTCTAACTCAGAACTCAAGAGATCTGCAATAGGAAATTCATGGAGGCTGAGAAAAGTGATCCACCTGTCAAGGTGAGCCAGCTAGCTAACTGTAGCAGGACACATTTTCACAGACTTTCCAACACAAACCTGTCACCATCTAGGCCAGGGCATAGTTGAAAATGATGTTCCTACTCTGCTATGCTGAATGAAGAACATTCCACTACAGAATCATAAGGATCGAAAATGTATTATAGCTAATGAGTCTAATCAACCTAAAGAAGAGGAAATCAAAACTTAGGGAACTGACTGTGTCTTGTTTAAGTCATAGTGGCAGAATAGTCGGAATGGCAAGACAAATGGTAAGTCTGATTCTCAGTTCATTTATTTTTTTCTTGCTGTTTTCTCCCACAAGGACAATAGTTTACAGTGGGTTTTGTGTCTCATTGGACTCCTATGACTCTGGATAATTCAATGACTAGGACACAATTTAATATGTCCAAGGACATAAAAGTACTTATCTCTAGCCATCACTTCATTTCCTTATCAAGTATTACAAATGAGTGACCTGGAATTGAAGTTTTATTTGTTAGAGCTGAATTATCAACAAAGCTGAACTCTGGGCCAGACACTCACAGTCAGGGGATTTCTGACATTTGGCAGTGGGAATGAGTAAAGCTTTGTTTGGTAGAAGGCCAGAGAGTATCTCGTTGCTTAGCCTTTGATCGCTACCCATTAGGTACCAGTAGCAACTGCTAGCTAAAATTATCAAACTTCTGCAGATATTGACAAACCTTTCCCTGGGGCCAGGGGTAGGGGCAGGAACAATTTGTCCCTAGTTAATAATGAGTAGTGTAGCAATCATTTCATTCAGATGAATGAAACCCTCTTCTTGTCAAGCACTGTCTGTACAGCAAGAAAACTGATTTCTATTAAAGCAACAAAAAATTTCATTGTCTAAACGTCACATGAGACACTTTCTATTTTTATGTGAAACTATTTTTTTTAGCTGAGAACTATACTTATTCTACAGTAGCATATACACAGCAAGCAATGAATTCCCCAATGAAATTTTTTATTTATTTTACACTAAATTTTGTGTTTAGATAATTTATTCTCAGCAAATATTAACAGAGATCATGAAATAGACCCAATAGTGTTGAGATGTTCAAAATAAGGACCAGCCTATGAAATGGCTTCTTTCCTTTTCTACAGGTATATTTAGACACACTTTGAACCCAGTGGTCCCCATGCATAAAGCCACATTGCAGGCAAAACAATTGCAATATAGAACTGGCTGATACATTCATTGGTCGCATGACACTCTCTATCTAATTGCAGCTTTATATCTTCTTGGTGCATTTCCAATAGGAAAGAGATGTCTGAACAAAAAAAATGGGGTTTTCTTCATTGAGAACAGATTCGGTATTGTTTATGTGTAGCCTCCTGGTACACAAGAACTAAGAGAATTGTCATTGAAGATTTAAATTTCTCTGTTGTCTCAAAGCTTTCCCTTCTGACACCCCATCAGTATTTTAGTCTTTGAATCTCATCTTCTCACTTTTAATAGTGTCCAATAATGTACAATCATAATTAATCTTAATACTAAAAACCTGGAGTCAAATATCAGGTTAAAAGTCAAAAGATTAGAGAAGCAAGGGAGCAGCCACAGTTACCTCTTACCTCTCCAACTCCTCAGACCAAAAAGGGCCGAGAGCTTCTGTCTCTGCCCTGCTTATCACTTCCACTCTCTACTCAGCCATATCACTTCCTTTCTCCTGTCTGTAAAGACCTCCAGACCTCTGTGGTTAACTAGTGACTAACTGCACCCTTTGATCTTTAGGCAAGCTTTATTTGTCAGAACACAAATAAAATATCACAATATTTCCCCCTTTTGTCTAAAATAAAAAGAGATTATAACTAACAGAGAAACTATACACAATAAGTACAATAACTATATACAAATATATACAGGCAATAATTACATCAACAATGTCTAGTCCATTAACATTTGACAAATTCAGAAAAAATATCTATCCTGTCTTGGGAGGTCCAAAGGGTTGTACCTAGTTCACCTTCTATCCTAATTTACATTACCAACCTAAAACTATTTTTTGATGTCTCTCAACCCTATACACTTTACACCGTCTTAGTGAGTTTCTTTTCTGAATTTGTTAACAAGGAAAACTATAACTATCTAGTCTTCAACTCCATCAGATACCTGAGAAGGAAGTAATGTTACCTGAGTGAGCAGGAATTATAAGCAAGTGACTTCCAAAAATTGTGAGATATGACATAAACATCTGGCTGCCCAAGGTTCCACTATAATGTTCAGACATCCATCTTTGGCCTATAGCTCTGAAATATCTGACAGATTTTTCAGTGAAGCAGGATATTCTGAAGGGCTGTCCTATGTAGCTGGAAGTTTCTCTGGTCCCATCAAGTGCCCACAGTCCCACAGCATGCTTATAAAATAATCACCTGGAAGCTTATATTAATTATAACTACTTGGCCATTAGCTCAGGCTTATTACTGACTAGCTCTTACACTTAAATTAATCCATAATTCTTATTTATCCACATAGTTTGGTACCTTTACTCAGTTCTGCCTTGTCATCTTGCTTCCTCTGTGTCTGGTTGGCAACTCCTGACTTCTTTCCTCTTCCCATCATTCTCCTAGGCTGCTCACTCCACCTGTACTTCCTGCCTGGCTACTGGCCAATGAGCATTTTATTAAACCAGTGTTCAAGAGCATCATCCCACAGCAGTCCTACCTTGTCTTGGCAAAGTTTGGCAGTCACTTTCTTTTGTGTCCTCCTTGTCCATTCTGGACAGCATACTGTCAGGAGTCGAGGAAAGGGCATTTTCCCACCCATTGGCTAACTTTTACCACAAAGAAGGTTTCTTCAATGCCCATCATCTTCTCTGAAGTAGATTGGTGCTGCCAGCACCAGACATGTCGCATTGTCATAAAAAAGAACCTATGTTATTAAAACATCTTAAATGCCATATTCTGTAGATCCTAAAATATATGTGTTTGACCTTGAAAACATACCTAACATAACTATAAGTTTAATTGTAATAGGTTCTAACTACTAACCTACATTTCCTTATTATCCTAAATAGTTTGTAGTAATAACTTTCAAGGACTAGAAATTTGTATTACATTGTTAAATGAGCTGTATAGGTACAATACCTTGAACAAGATTAGAAATGTATGTACAGTATGTTCTAACAAAAAATAACCTCAAATTTGTATCAAAATACAAAAATCCTTATCAATGTAAAATTTTTAAAACTAGTAGTGGCTTTCTTGGTTTAAAAATAGAGTCAATAATATACCTTTTTATTCTATCATATCTAAAGCCTCCTTTTTTCTTTTCAAAACAAGAACCCTGAATCTAATTTCCCTTGTTCAGCATTTTTCCTGATCATTACCAATAACAACTTGTAACCAACCACCCTAAACAATGACAAATATCCATAACTCACTGTATAACCAAAACCCACCCACTCCACCTTTGGGAATGTGGGCTTTGTGTCCTTAAAATTACTCCCTGCTGTCTAGGGGCAACAGCATCTTTAGGGAACCCTGAAAAGAAATTGGGATAATTATCAAGTCCTGGGAGAGCTAGTTATATCATTCCTTGTCCAGTCTCTGCCTAATGGGAAAATGCAGGGCTTATTTCAAGTCCTAGCTATAGTAGTCTGTGAGGCTAGCCACCTCAAAATTGTCCTGAGCAGTTTGTAGTCCAAAGCCAATCCTTGTGTGATGTTTATCAGCTTAGTGTTATTACCACAATCCAGGAGGAATCATCATTTTTGGAATCTCATTATCCTTTTGGAGACTTCAAAAGCCACTGTTAGGCATGGTCATGGTTCACTGCAGAAAACTTAAACATTTTATTTTATTTTATTTTATTTTTTTATTAATTAATTTATTTATTTTTACATTAAAAAGATCTTCCACTCCTTTTACATACCAACCTCAGATCCCACTCTCCTCCCTCCTCCCACCCCACCAGTTTC
>LZPO01008166.1:33995-47288 GCA_001675575.1 Neotoma lepida | reverse complement strand
GCTAAGGGGATACTCACCTCTTGGTCCCAATCAGCACTAGCAGGCTCTGTCTCCCAGGAGAGTGGAGTTTACTTAAACATTTTAAATGACATATGCAGCAGATCTCAGAGGTTAAAGGATCAATATTTAGTATGTACATCTAGAGAACAAAAACTTAATTCCTAGTTACCTGATAGAGACTCAAACCCAAAATATGTACAGGAAGCTTTTTTCTAGAATTAGTTAATATTCTATATGACCATTAAAATCATAACAAAAAGTTTACTATATATATATATTATAAATTTTGAAATAATATTTATACCTTAAGAAAAGTGTTAAAGAGTCAAAATAAAACCAAAGGATTATGAGATTAGTGGCAATAAAACAGTCCCCAAATTTTGGTTTTTCTTCTCTCCCATATCAAGTAGCTCTTCTGACATGAGACAAAGATTTGGGCTTTTATTTTAACAAGCATTCTTGGGTTTAGAGACGGAGAGAGCAACACTCCAACTCCAAAACTAGCTTTAATTTTCAATTGAATTGGGACTACAAAAAGACCATTTTCATTATATGTCTGTAGAGAACAGCACAAACAAACATTTGGGAATATTTATGAAATTTTATCCTGCTGGAGATGTGATACACCAATAGGCCAATTTACTCTTTTTTGGGGGGACATTTTTTCTGGATATTTGTCCTTTGTTTTCAGATGTCTCATTTGTTCAGTAGTCTTCAGATTCCTTAGCTGGATGCCTTCATTCTCCTGAAAAAAAAAAAAAGAAAAAAAAAACTTGCCTCAACCCTAACTTTTAGGNGGTTCCCTTTTGACAAGTTATGTCTGATCAAATGAAAAGCATTTGCAAATTTTATAAGTTAATTTAAATTGAATGGCCATGCTGGTTGATGAACTATCATCTCTTCTAATTAAGAGGTCTCTCTTGTTCAAATTGAACCTTTATCAATATTGATGGTATCCATAGCTTTTCTTCCCCTGTAGAAACAAAAGCAAAACCTCGTCCCCAATGTAACACATTCCCTGGTTTCCATTCTGAGGTCAGCACATCTTTATAGTATATAGGCAGATTTAATTCAGTAGTTTTTATCTATTATACAATGTCACTCTGCAGCTGTTGTTCCTTTCTCATTAGCATTTAGAAAATTTAAAGTTAATAAAGCATTGTGCAATCTATCTCTGGGAATCCTTATTACTCCTTTCTGTTTATTAAGCATATCTTTTAGAGTTCGATTTGATCTTTCTATAACTGCTTACCCTGTAGAATTGGGTGGTATACCTGTAATATGCTCTATAGTGTAATATGCAAAAAAACTGTTTCATTTTACTAGAGACATATACTGGTGCATTGTCAGTCTTAATTTGTACAGGTATTCCCATGATGGCCGTAACTTCTAACAAATGTATGATTACAGAATCAACCTTTTCAGAACTCAAAGCAGTCACCCCTTGAAATCCTGAATAGGCATCAATGGTGTGGTGTACATATTTTAATTTTCCAAATTCTGCAGAATGAAACACATCCATCTGACAGATTTCATTCTTTTGATTAGAATTCCTTATCCCTCAGGGTTACTTCCTGCAGGTAGTGGAGTTTAGCTGTATAAAGAACAAGTAGGGACATTTCCTTATAATTCTCTTGGCTTGTTGCCAAGTGAAGCAAAAATCTCTTTTCAAACCTTTGCTATTGACATGGTGGTTTTTATAAAACTCTGAGTCCTCCACAACATTTCCTACTAATAACTGAATAATTTCATCATTATTTTGTGCTAGAGAGCCTTCTAGACCCATATAGGATCTAATACATGTTATCTATAACAAATTGTCCCTTGTTGATCTGCATTCATTTGTCCAGTGCCAGCTTTTACCACACCTTTTGCATACTAGAGAAGACTGGGGCCTTCTGTTTGGATTATCCCAAGGAAAAATATTATTTCTAGGATCACCTTGCCTTCAATTCATTTTCAGATGAACTAGTTTACTACAATTAAAACATCTGACCTTTTGACTTTGCTGAAAATTTTTAGAAATCACCTCTCCTATCTAAGTATCATCATAAGTGTGTGATCCAATACCAGCTGTATTTCAGATCCCTTCATTTATAGGTGCTGATCTTGTCTTTAAAGGCCTAATCACACTTTTGCATTCTGAATTAGCATTTTCAAAAGCCAATGTTTCAATTAATATTTGTCTAATATCTAGATATGATATCATTCTATTTATACCTGAGATCAATCTTTGTAAAACATCAGTGGAGGCTTCTTTTTTGCATTGTATTTTAGTAAATGACTCAGTACTCTTTCCTGATTCTTCTACCCTGTCCCAAACATTTAAAGCAACTGTATGGCATAGAACCATGATGTTATCATTAAACATAGACTGTCTTCGGAAATAAGCATACTGGCCTTCATTGAGAAGCTGGTCTTGGGAAGTCTCATGACTGCTAGCCCTACCTCATTGTTCTATGACCCTAGCTTCCTCTCTCTACCATGTTCTCCATTGTAATTGAGGACCAGCTTCCAATACTGCTGTAACTAAACCGTTCCAGTCTTGGGGGATAATTCTGTTCCTAGTGGCCCATGAATTGTGGCCCATGAATTTAACATCTGTCTCACAAAGGGTGAATGCATACCATATGGAATGACTGCTTCCTTAAATCTCTTCACATCTAACATTTCTACAGGATTCCAGTTAACTTCAGCATAATCCTGAGCTTCTTTTCTTCAGTTTTATAATGCAATGGTACCATAGGTTCTACTGTAAATTCTTCTGTCCATGTCTGAGTATTTTTCTTATTTTCATTAATAGGTCTTTCTAAAACTTGAATTTTATCAGTAGTCTTTCTAATGCTTGTATCTTATCAGTCAATTTTTTCTTATTTTTATTCCTGAGTCTTTCTAAGGCTTGTATCTTATCAGTCAACTTACCATATTTGGCACAGTTATCAAATCACTTTTTTAAGGATAAAATATTAATTATCAAACTGATAGCAATTACAATCTATATTATGTCAACTCCAGCTAAGTCATTTATCCCCTCATTTAAATTTTCTATTTTTAAACCATCCATAGTAGCATTACACAGGGTCCTAGCACTCTACATTGTGATGTTTCCCATTCTTAATGTGGGAAAGATTTTTCTTTTTAATATTATTTAACTCTTTACTACAAGACTTCCCGGGTATCTCAGCAAATCCACTGACTTCCCAGTAGTTTGTCCATGGTGTTGGTGGTGAACTCAAGCCCCTCCCACAAATTCCAAGGGTGAGCTTGCTTTCCAGAGTTCCAACAAGTGGCAGCTACCTGCTGTAAGTACTTGAGCAGAAAGGCCCAAGATAACTGCAGCACAGCTGGCTGATGTGACTCCTCTGTCTGTGTGATCATGCCCCACATTGGGCACCAAATGCTTTAACTTCATCACAGTGGCTGCACCTTACTCTACTGCTATTTCAGCCAGTAACTGCAACTCCACAATTATCAGCTTGCTTCTCTAGCAGCAGTCTGGCCACTCAGACTGCAGGATGCAGGAATTGTGCTCACACAGGCACCAGCCCTCTCTCTGCCTTTAAAGGTAGCTTTAACTAAATCTCTATCATTTTATTTTAGAATAAGACTTGAGATTTAAAGATTGGGGTAAAAACCTGTGAGCTCAGAGAGACTGAGTAGCAACTAGCTAACCCTCTCTTTTTGCTGGCACCCATTGAAGACCTATGCCTCTGCTTCACCAAACCAGAAAAAGCTGCACCACTCCAAACCCCACCCTACTACTTCCTGTTTCTCTCTATCTTTCCTGGATGCCCTCTAAGGCTCTGTGATTACTTCTGTCAACTAGTTGCTAATGCAGTCTCCTGACCCAAGGTTAAATTTATTTAATTAACACAAATGCAAACTTAGAGCTCATGGTGTGATCGAATATCCCCCAACACACAATGAATATTATCCTTATTTAATGAGTCTCAAATACTAGATTCCTAGCTCCAGAGACTTAAGGGTCCCATTTCTATTGACATATAACTCAACAAATTATAGACTTCTCTATTTGTGAGTAAAAGGTTTACTTAAGTCAATGGGAGAAACTGAGTGGCTTGCAAGTATTTACAAGTGAAAAAAGTTAGTATTATTTATGGAAAATTATTTAGTGATGATCTGGTTCATGAACTTTACTCTTCTGCTAAATTGGGACTCTTCCTGGAAGTGTGGGTGACCACACCTTACTCAACATTTTATTTGGCGTTTCAATCTGCTAGCACTCTGGTTGAGAGAAGATTCTACCCTGGGCTGGAAGCAAAGTGCTGTAGATCAATGAAAGAGCCCTTTCTGGTATACAGTGGCCACTACCCTTCTGTTATGCTAAGGAGTGATGGAATCTGACACACTCTATCTCAATCCCAGGAGAGTCATATTGCTGAACAGTTGAAAGGTGTAAGGAATGGCTGCAGAGAAGAAAAGAATGGAGTGCTTGTTTAGTCAAATAGCACCTCTTAGGTGACTAGTCCTGTTGGACTCCTAAATGCTGGTTCTTTCTGCTCTTGCTATTGAATGGAATGTGGGTCACGGAAGCAATGCCATCTTCCATTCACACAGAGTGAAGTCAAAGTCTAGCTCCTTGTTTGTCTTCCATATAAGCAGGACAAACTGCTTTCTCCACATGGTGTGATTTCATTGAAACTCTATATTCTGCTAAGGAAAAGTTCACTATTTTTCCTTCCTATTCATTCACCAGGCATTTCACATTATTTCTGGTAACAGGTAGTGTACAGGAAAGTGAACTAAGTAATACAAATGGCTTACAATTACTCAGAGCTTATCATGACTCAGGAATTCCTAAGTTCTTTATGTGTATTAACTCATTTAATATCCCTATGAAGGAGATAAGTTATTGTGCTCATTTTTAGGTGAGAAGGATAGGGTAAAGAGGGGTAAGCCAGTGGTGGAGCTGAGAAAAGAGCATTGACTAACTTATCTCCTTCATTGTTAACAGGTGAGTAGCTGTTCAGTTTACCACTAGAAGCTCAAGAATTGAAATCATACAACCATATCCTTCTGGATAAATAACAGGTTAAATATAGCTTTTAAAGATTTGATGGTCTGTCTAGTTACTAGTGCCCTTGCAAATATGGCTCAGTGAATGATTCAAAACTGAGAAATAAACACAGGTACATGGCTGTGATGATGTAGAGTAAACTGAGCACAAGAATGAAGGGAAGCTGTAAAATGAGAGCTCAAGAGACATTATCAAGGATATTTGTATGTATGTCCCATCAGTGCTATCATTGTTGAAAGCAGAGTGCTTGGAACTAATTTCATGAGTACACATTTCACTAATCAAATCCATAGAGAAGGAAAGAGTACAAAGCAGTAAAAGAATGTTTACATGAACTGTGAAAATACACTTTTATTATTATGAGTTATTTCATCACAAGCCTCATCTAAATTCTTACACTTTTGTTCCATACAAACTCCTAGCCCCATTGGATGGTACTTCCCACATTAAAGGTGTCTTTTCTTTATAGTCAGTTCACTGACTCTCATGCCTAATAACTCTAGATACACAGTATAGAAATACATGAAAGTACAATACAGCAATTTTCTCTCAGTATTATAAAATGGACAATCAAAATAATCACAATAATATTCCATGTTGCTAGATCAAAATTTAACATCCAAGATATGATCAGTTTCTGCTGGTTTTCTATTTCTTTCGTGTCATTATAAAGTCAAAAGTGCTTAAGTCATCCATGATGAGTCAGAGATTATCTATCTGTATTAACATACTGTTGAGTGACAAAACTTTTTCAGGGAGGATACAACACTTGTCTAGTCACTCCAGATAGGGAATCAATGTCAGACCAAAGTGTGGATGCCACCAAAGTGAACCAATAAAATATCACTTACTGAACCAATGAAATTTACTGGGACTCCTTACAATAATATGGGCAAGAGGTTAGTTACCAGAGCAGAAATGACTCAAAAACAGCTGTATCACCATAACTCACCCCAGAAGGGTGTGACAGGTCACAAAAACTGAAAACCTGGAGCACACTTCACAGGCTTCTGGCAGCTTCAGAGGCTGAAGAGTGTTCTTTACAAATGATTCAGTTGTTCTAAACCTGTTCTGGGAAACTTGGTTTCTGCTTCTTCCAGGCAGCTGGTCTGGTCTGAATCTGGTATGCTTCAGGGACTCCCTAAGTCTATTTTAAGTTGTTTGCCTTATGGCTTAAGGATACTTACTGCAGGATGGAGGGTCTCATTCTTAGAGGAAACTGTTACACAGCAGATATAATTAATGATTCAAACGATGTGTTTTATATTTTTTGAAATGAATGTGGATTTTTATTTCAGTTCAGATCTCTCTCTCTGATGTTAGATGAAATCTCAAAGTAGTTTCACTTTGCATTTCCCTGATTGCTAAAGATGTTGAAGACTTTATCACATATTTTTTAAGAGGTTTTTATTTCTTCCCTGGAGAAATCTCTCAAGTCAAAACAAAAAACAAAAAACAAACAAAAAACAAAACAAAAAACAGTTGACAACAAATGCTGGTGAGGAAACTGGGAAAGACGAACCCTTATTCATTGGTTGTGGTAGTGCAAACTGATGTAGCCACTATGGAAATCAGTGTGAAGAATTCTCAGGTAGCTAAAAATAGATCTACCACAATGCCCACATGAACCACTCCTTGGCATATCCTCAAAGTAATACTTGCTCAGTTATGTTCTTTGCCATGTTTAAAGAAAATAAATGGAACTAGAAGTTATTATAGTGAATAAAACAATCCAAATCCAGAAAGACAAATGATACATGTTCTGTCTTCTTTAAAAAATATATTTATTTATTTTGTTTTTTACAACCTGACTGCTGTTTTCCCTGCTTCTTTTCCTACCAGACCCCTCTGCCCCACTCCTCATCAACTCCTTCTCTGTTTCTATTCAGAGGAGGNCAGGCCTCCCATGGATATCAACCAAACATAGCATATCAAGTTGAAGGCTGGATAAGGTAACCCAGTATGAAGATCAGGGTCCCAAAAAACAGAAAAGAGTCAGAGACAGGCCCCATGCCCACTGTTAGGAGTCCCACAAGAACACCAAGCTACACAATTGTAATATATATACAGAGGGTCTAGATCAGTCCTGTGCAGGCTCCCTGGATGTTGGTTCAGTCTCTGTGAGTCTCTATGAGCCCCAGATTAGTTGATTCTGTAGGTTTTCTTGTGGTGTTCTTCAAGAACATGTTTTATATTGTTTGTGAATCTTAGTTCTAACCTTTTTATTTTTAGTATGTAACCTGGAGTAATCACAGAATTCAGGAAAACAGAAAGGGATCATAGATGTAGGGAAAAAGAAGAATCTCTAGAGAGGGGGATGACAAGACACAGGAGTTATGAAGGTAAAGAGGGAAAAATGAGAGTGGGGATGCTTAACTAGGGATAGAGAAGAGAGCACAATATAGAGGGAGGAAGGAGTGAGAAGCAGTACTAAGGAGATTTGAAAAGGCCATAGGGAAATATTAATTTATAAGCTTACTTAAAATTATATATATAATATATATTAGTTACATTATATTATATATATGAGTTATATTATAGAATAACAATTCACAACCAAGATCCATAGACTAACAAAATACCAAGTACCAAACAAAGAACCCCTCACCCCTCCCATTTGAGTTGTTTCTCAGGGAATCTCAAGAGATTCCCCAAACAATATAGAGTATTACCTTCCAGAAATTTAAGATAAGTCCCTATATCTGAGAGCACCTCATTCTTCAGACACATGACTTGAGGGGATAAAGATGAAAATAATTAATTTCTTCCCTGAGGAAAAGCTCTTATAGTATCCAAAGGTGTTATGGAAGCTTCCGAGGAAAAGAAGCAACCAATAGGCCTTCCAACTATAAAGTCTAAGAACCACAGCAATGACCAGCATGGCAAGAAATCCCAAATAGCACAATAGTGGCACTTATATCTTTTAAAAATATCTGTTTATCTATCCATCTATCTCTATCTATCTATCTATCTATCTATCTATCTATCTATCTATCTATCTATCTTTCTATCTGTTTATTTCATATTTTCCATTGAAAATATTTTTATGCTCTCTCTTTTGTTGCTCTCCCACTCTGTCCCTGTTCCAGCTCAACCATCCCATTCCCTTATGTTCTCATCCCCCATCCCCTACCTTCTATTGCCCCTTCACCCCCAGTTTACTCATGGAGATCTCATCTATTTCCCCTTCCCAGGGAGACANCATAGGGATAGGGAGAAACTGGGTGCTAGGGAAGTTCCCAGGAATTCACAATGATGACCCCAGCTTAGACTACAAGCAATAATGGAGAGAGTGCCTGAACTGGTTTACCCCAGTAATCAGATCAGTGAATACTCTGTCATTATAGAGCCTTCATCCAGTAACTAATGGGAGCAGATGCAGAGGTCCACAGCCAAGCACCAGGCCAAGCTCCAGGAGCCTAGTCAAAGAGAGAGAAGGGTTCTATGAGCAAGGGGCATCAAGATCATGATGGAGAAACCTACAGAGACAACCAAACCAAGGTAGTGGGGACTCATGAACTTTAGACCAACAGCCGTGGAGCCCCCATGGGACTGAACTAGGCCCTCTGCATAAGCGAGACAGTTGTGTAGCTTGATCTCCTTAAGGGGCTCCCTGGCAGTAGAATCAGGATCCATCCCTGGTGTATGAGCTGGTATTTTGGAGCCCACTACCTATGGTGGAACATCTTGCACAATCTTAATACAGGGGGAGTGCCTTGGACCTGCCTCAAGTGAATGTACTAGGCTCTGCTGACTTCCCATGGGAGGCCTTACCTTGTTGGTGGAGGGAATGGGGTGTTGGTTGGGGAGAGAAAGCTGGGGGCTGGGAGGAGGGGAGAGAGGGGGATCTGTGGTTGGTAAGTAAAAAGAATAAAAAATTTAATAAAAAAAAGAACAAAAATTTTTCATACAACAGATTCTGATCATGGTTTCCCCCTTCCCTAATTCCTCCTAAATCATTCCCACCTCCTAACTCACCCAACTCTATGCCCTTTTTCTCTCTCTTTACAAAGCAAACAAATGGGGAAAAAATCAGAATTTTTTTAAAAAAAGAACAAAGAAAAAACACAAGAAACACATACAAACATATATCTTAGGAATTGCCAACAGCTGTGTAATTAGACTTAAGGCCTGCTCAATAGGTGGGAATCCATGCCTGCTACTCTAAACCCAGACAACTGCCTGTGGCTAGCAAGGTCATGGACCNTAATACTGCCAATTTACTTAATTAAGATAGTTTCCAACTTTATTCTAAATCCATATACCCACACACAAGTGTAGCTCTTACTCTTCACAGGAAAATCTTATTTTTGTAGTAGATGGAAGCTACTATAGAATTATAGAACCAGTTAAAATGAAGACAATATAGGACTATACTAATCTTAGCCACAAACGGCACATCTACAATGTAACCTCTGCCCTCATACTTTGGGGAACACCATAGAAGAAGGGAAAAAAAAAGATTGCAAGAGTCAGAATACCAGTGTACCAGCTGTGAGATAGTGTCAGGAATACTATGGCCATGAAATCTCAACAATATGATCTCCTAAGCAAGACTTTCATAATGACCACATGAGTTGACATGCAACATAGATGGGATTTCACAAGTCTCTGCTCCTAGATGAGGACAGACAATCAATCATGATTGAAACAGAAAGAAGGCAGTGGTGGTGCACGCCTTTAATTCCACCACTCAGGAGGCAGAGGCAGGTAGATCTCTAAGTTCAAGGCCAGCCTGGGCTACCAAGTGAGTTCCAGGACAGCCAGAGCAACACAGAGAAACCTTGCCCTCAAATAACAACAACAAAGAAAAACAAAAAGAAAGAAAGAGGGAGAATTAATCTTCTCTAGATAAATCCCGATAGATGATCTAATCTCAAGAGNTCAGCCCCAAACACCTATACATATGAACAAAACTGAATAGACTCAGTAAGTTATTTATATACATATGTGTGTGTAACAATGATAACTGAAGAAGTCAAAAAGGAGGTGAATATAGGGGGACTTGGAGGAATGAAGGGGACCAGGGAAAGAAAGATATTAGGGGAAAGGGATTAAATTACATAAATATGGATTCATGTATGAAATTCTCAAAAGAAAATAAATTAGTTTTAAAGATGAGGTTTTAAGTTAACTTCAAATAATCCTCAAAGTCGGGGGATAAAATGAATCACTAATAAAAATAATTCCTTTATTTTCAAGAAGAATTGAGTATAAAGATGACATTAAGTGAAGTTGGTCTTAGCTTTGGTTTTCCAGAATCTAGTAAAGTAGGCAACATCCGAGCTTAATGTCACAGCTTCTGAGAGGGNACTGCATTCATTTTCTACTTTGAAGTTAACAGTAATAACTAGTGTGAGAATATCTAAACTTTGTTGAAATCATTTTTATAGTAGGGCTTAACTATTTACTTACATTTATCATTTAATACAATTTTTATTTAAATTCTTACATGATTTTTTGGATAAGATTAACTCAAATCAATANATTGACTCATGCAGATTGGTCTGCTAATATGAGGGCCCCTTATCCAGTTAGTTGAGGACCAAAATAAAGCATAAAGACTTCCCTGAACAAGGGGAAACGTTTTCTGTCTGAATAATTGACTCCTAGGACATTAGCCTTTGTTGCCTTCTGTCAAACTGTAATATTGCCTATTCACGGGTCTCATGCCTTCAGGTTTTCAAACTGCGTCTCCTGTCTGATTGGCTGAAACATGAACAAAAGTTGACCAACAGAAATTTCAGACTCAAGAACCTGAGATTAGAATGTTCATGTGAGTTCCTCATTTGAAAGCATCTCAGTTCCATTTAAAATAATATAAAGGATAATGTAAGCAAAATCTCCTTGAAGAACTTTGCAACTGTTCTTCCATGTGTTCAAGGAAGACTTTACAGTGAAAATGGCTGCCACTGAATTAGGAAACCAAAGTGAAAGTGAGAAAATTAATCACTTGATTGCAGGGTTCCAAAGTTAAATTTCAGTATGGCTACCCAACTGCAGTAGAGTCAAACTAGCAAACTGTCAGAGTGCCTGAATCTCACAGACCTCTAGTATCAACTATCCAATCGCAGTGTTCCTCCATGTGAAATAACAGAGCAGCTATCAAATTCTCATTTCATTGATATTGACAGAAATGTTCAAGTTCTAACCTGAACCATAGCAGAAAGTCATAGTCCTTCAGTCAACTTCTAGACTCAACCCAATTACAGATCTAGAGTTACATTAAGTGAGAGGAAGACAGACTTATATGAAGACATATCTTCCTTTGGAAGTACATTCCAAAGTTTGTATTGTTAATATTTCTCCCAACATTCAGAAATACAATCTATGGCATTTGGATAGGGAAACTGTGAGGCAGAAAATGAAATTCTCAGTCATTAAGATATTTAAGACACTGGTCCTGAACTGATACTAAATCTAGGAGACATCAAAATTACAGTGACTCTGAGTAGGAACTTTTGACACACAGGGTATTCCTGGGGTTTTAATTCAGGTAGACCTTGTAAATGGGCCTAGTAGGTCCTTCAGTTAATTCTGTATTGTTTCCTGTCCTGTCTTGATCAGTTTTCTATTGCCCTGACAAAAATAAGGAGGAAAAGCTAATTTCTGAGGTTTCAGTCCAAAGTTGGCTGACTCCCTACTTCAGCCCTCAGGTGAGACAATGAATACCACAGTTGGTAGGAGTTAGGAGGCTCTCATTTCATGGCAGCCAGGAAGCAAGGTGATGGTGGTGGGGGGAGAGAGACAGAGACAGAGACAGAGACAGAATAATAGAATACCCATTATTAAAATATCTCAAGTGAACTACTTCCTGTAGGCCCCAGTTCTTATCATTTATTCCNCTATAAACTCATCAATGGATTAACCNACTTTTGAAATTAGAATTCACACAATCCAATAGCCTGTCAACACTGCTATGGGACCAAGCCTTCAGCATATGGACTTTAAGAACCTTGAAAATTTGGTATCCAAATCTTAACAGCTTCTCAGTTACAGATGCATAGTTGAAGTAGATGTATCAGGAGCTCACAGAACCTCTACATGTGTTTGCTTTCCATTCATTTGTACCTTTTAAAACAATATCGAAGTTATCTGCATGTTATTCAATTGAATTAAACTCAAAGATGGCACAATCATCCAACTAGGATTTGATACTAGCTACTGACTCAGTGCTTGGCTATGCTGCTAACCAGGGCACCTGCATATGGCTTCTCCAGTATGGTAATCTCAGATCAGCCAGATGTTTCTCATGGTGGCTCCTTCAGAATGAGCAGAATGTGGTAGAGCCACAGATCTTTTTCTGTCTTGGCCACAAAAGTGATTTAATATCATTTCAACTTTTTTTAAACCACAAATGAATCACTAAGTCAGAAGCAGTTTCAAGAGAAGAAGAAAAATAACCTCTTCCTTTGAATGTCAGAGACATTGTCCATATGTTTAAAAATATCATAGAAAATAATCTGGGGCCCAGGTTTCTTGAAGGGGTATAAAACAATAATATGTGTTTTGACATGAGGNTAGGTTTGAACTTTTCCATCCCTCATTTTTAATGTGGATTTGGCTGCATTAATAAAGACCTATTGGTCCCCTGACCTTTTCTTCTGCTGCTATCTAACTTGTGCAGGAAGATGCTATCTGTGTGCAATGTCTGTCATGGTATCCAGGGCTCAGTTAACACTGAAAGGAAGAGTTCACACCTCCATGACTAATTCACCCACTTTCAGGATTTATTGAGTATATTTCAAAGCCAGTTTATTGTCTAATTTATAGTTTCCTTTTTCCTTTAGAGGTAGTAGATACCTTTCAAAGTTTATATATTAATACCCAAAGAAAACAAACAGTAGTCCTCTATGCAGGAATGGTAATAATTACTAATGAGCTCTTCAGTNTCTCTTTCCTGTTTTTGCTGTATAGTGTTAGGCAGGCACTTATAAGGTATTTAAGGAAGCAGTAGAACCTCTGAGGTCAAATCAGAATTTTTGGTTGTTCTGTTCTCATGAAACTTTCTCTTTTTATCTGACTTAGAGGAAGGAAAGTTTGTTATATTTAGTCAGATGTTTTATTGTACAGAGATCAAGAAAAATCTGTTATTTGAAATCTCCCACACATAAAGATTAACTGAATGAACAAATCTAATTTAAGGAACAATACCATGTATAAGACAAAAGCCAGGGACACTCTTGACGTGATACAATATGGCACATGTGGAAATCATTCCCACTGAAAATTTTTCACATGGTATGGATGAAAAC
>LZPO01008166.1:9548-20864 GCA_001675575.1 Neotoma lepida | reverse complement strand
TGATTGATACCCTAGGCTTTGAGTTTCTGAAGGAACTAGAAACAGGGTAGAAAATATAAGGAGCAGGAAAGTTTTACATTGACGCATATAAATTATACACATGTGTGGAATGCTGTGGAATGTTTCCATACATGTATACAATGTGGAATATTCAATTGGGGTAATCATATATTTCTCCTCAAGCAATAATCATNTTGTTATAAAACATTCAAAATTATTTCCTTTAGCTTAAAGAATATTNGGTACATCATGNATGTTTATTCTNCTGTGAAATAGAATGTCAAAATGTTTTCTTCCGTCTAATTATAAATCAGTATGCATCCGTCAAACTTTCTTTTCCTTTCTCTGACTCCTACACTTCCAGTCTCTGGTAACCACCATCTATTCTACAAGATAAACATTTCAGATTGTACATAGGAGTAAGATAATGTGAATTTTTTTCTGTTCCTGGCTTGTTTCAAATAACATAATGACCACTAGACTGTCCTTTTTTAGGGGTGAGCAGTATTTCCTCNTGTATATGCACCTCCTGTTCCTTACCCCTTTAGAAGCTATTGAACACATGGATTCCATTTATCTTAATCTGTACAGCACTGCAATCAATACACACAAGAAGGCAGAAGTTGCTTCTACAAATTATGTTCTTTTGAATATGCACACAGGAGCGCTGAATCCCATGTTCATTTTATTTTTAAGTTTTTGGTGAACATGTGTACATTCTTCACAATGACTGAAAACATTGCACACCCACCCACAGTGTGCAAAGCTCACTTTAATCCACATCCTCACCAGGTATTATTTGCCTTTATTTGTTTTTTAACCAAAGGCATTTTAATTGGATTGAGATGATATATCCATTGTTGATTTGATTAATATTTTTATAATTATGCATAGTTTTCAGGGATTGGAAGGACAATGGGATGCCTTCCTTTGAAGCATGTCTGTACGGAGCTACTGTCCACTTTGGAGTTAGATTGTTTTTCTCCTAATCTGAGTTGTTTCAGCCTCTCACATGTAATGATTAAAGGTCCTTGCAGATACTCTTTGTCTTTGTCTTCTGTCCCTTCAAGTTGTTTTCACTCCTATGATCACTTATTTGGCTGTGCAGAAACTTTTTATTTTAATGAGATATCATTTTTCTATTTTAGTTTTGTTTCCGGGGACTTGGTGTTTGATTTAAAAAAAATCCTGGCTAATCTCAAGGTACAATACATGTTTCCTAGGTTTTCTTTCTTCTGGTAATTTCATGGCTTTAAAACCTATATATCTTTAATCCATTTAGAGTTGATTTTCAAATATACTGAGGGAGAGAGAGAGCTCTAGTCTCATTTTTCCACATGGGCCCAATCTTCCTACATGATGTGCTGTAATGACTTTTGAGATGCGAGCTTATGTCTGAGTCCTGAACGGTTTCGTGGCTCTATGTGTGCTTTCACACTCATATCATGCTGTTCTTCAGAATGGGTTGAAGTTGGGTTTTTTGTGCCTCTAGCTTTGTCAGGATTGCTTTAGTTATTTGGGGTCTTCATACACATTTTAGGAATACTTTATTTTTTCTATTGCTATGAAGACTTTATGCTGACAGCAATTTAATATTTAGCAACCTCTGGGTTGCTTTGAGTAGCATGACCTTTTTAACAATAGTGCTTCTTCTGACACCTGAACATGGGTATTTTTCCAATTCAGTCACAGTTTCTCTCATCAATATTTTATAGTTATCATTGTAGAGATCCTTTACTTCTTTGGCTAAGTTATATTTTTATCCTGTTCTAAGGACATCAAACATGGAATATGCTCAGTTAACAGATTTAAAGGCAGAGTGCACTATTATTAATGTAGGCCTAACACCGCACAGCAGGTTTCTAGGGTCTTCATTTGATAGAAATTGAACTTTTCTATCCACTCTACCTGCTTGTCTCAGCCTCCCATGACCACCATAATTCTTTAAACTATATTATTGAAGTGTTGTATTTGTCAATTATGTCCCAAAACACTAGATAAAGTAATCCTAAGTCAGTACTTCAATTCAACATTATAAAATATGATCAGAAAAAGTGCTCATTTCTACCACCCACTGGGCTGACTTCCATAATGTGCTCATTCCTGGGTCTGTTGGCATTGTCAACATTAAAAGAATTATCAAAGTTGTCTGCAATAAATTGAAATGCAGGATATTCTGAAGGAGTCCTTTAGCCATGTGTGTCTTCTGTGAGTGTTTCAGAAGACTTTACAAACATGGTTTTACAAGATAGACCGTAAGCAAGAAGTGTAGTTCTAGCAATCAATGAAATTCAGGGGAAAGGTGAAATGTTTACATGATGACCGGTGGTTCTAAAATGGGGTATGTCTTGTGAGGTTTTCCCTGGAGAACTCCTGCTGACTCTAGGCATTGCATTGCCAACAGTGGCCAGGTGGGTCTGTTACTATATATCCAGTCGGCTTCTCTGTTGTCCTGACAATCACCATTACCACAAGTAACTTGTGAAAGGAAAGGATTTATTTAGTTTGCACTTCCACATCACAGTCCAACACTGAAGAAGTCAGGACAGGAGCTCAAGCCGGGATTTGAAATCAGGAATCATGAGGGAACACTGTTTGCTGGCTCACTCTCTGCCCTCCTCTAACTCCTGCTATCTATCTACCTATCATCTATCTATCTATCTATCTATCTATCTATCTATCTATCTATCTATCTATCTAATTTCTATATTATATATTATCTAATATTAAATATATGTAAAATATTAAAAAATAAAATTATATACACAAATATATATGCATGATTTAGAAGGGGCAAAGAGTGAGCCATCAAGCAGCGTGTGTGTGTGTGTGTGTGTGTGTGTGTGTGCGTGTGTGTGTATGTGTGTGTGTATGAACCATAGTGCACCCTACAGTGAACTGTAGTTGGTTTTATTGTTACTCTTTGGAAGTCTGCCACCCAGCTCCCAAATAGATACATGGAGACTTCTTCTTACTTATGAATGCCTGGCCTTAGCTTGGCTTGTTTCTAGCCAGCTTTTCTAACTTAAATTATCCCATTTCATTTCTCTTGAACTAAGCTTTGCCTCTGGGCTTTTTACCTTTCTTTATTCTATATATCTTTCTTTCCTTCTTACTCTGTGGCTGGCTGTGTGGCTGGGTAGCTGGCCTCTGGCATCCTCCTCTGCTTCTCCTTTTCTTGCTCCTAGCTCTTCTCCTGAGCCTAGATTTCTCCTTCTATTTATTCTCTCTGTCTGGCAGCCCTGCCTATTTCTCTCTCCTGCCTAGCTATTGGCTATTCAGCTCTTTATTAGACCAATCAGGTGTTTTGGGCAGGAAAATTAACATAGCTTTACAAAGTTAAACAAATGCAACATAAAAGAATGCAACACATCTTTGCATCATTAAACAAATATTCCACAGTGTAAATGAATGTAACACATCTTCAACTAATATTCCACAACACTACATCATCCTATATAATTTAATAATCAAGATACTCCCTCATAGGCATGGCTACAGACCAGCCTGATCTAGCCAGTTCTTCCTCTCAGATGATTCTATTCTAGACTGTATCAAGCTAATGATTAAGATTAACCAGCAACGTAAATATGGTAATATCCTCCTTAAGTATAAGGAATTTTACAGGTTCAGTCTTACCAATTGCTAGAATAAGCATTAACTAGCATGCACAAAATGACACCATTTCAGATGTCACATGGAATTGAAGATCTGAGAAATTATATGGATGCCTTACTCTAACTCATATGTGGACCTTGCCACAGTGGCTGGTCTTGTTAAACTCTTCTCTGCTTCTCCAAGTGACAGTGAGCCTAAGAGACATCATTGTGAGCATCAGTCTGAGTTTGGATGTAAAATAGAACCCAGAGAAAACAGCCCTCTATACCATGGAAATCAAACATCTCATCCTCAACAGGAATATACATGTTAATTTTTTCATATTTTTTCTGTATTTACAAAAATTTTGGATTTAGACTCTAAAGATTAAAATCTCAAATAATAATGGCTTTGGGTATATGTTATAAAATTTCCTTCACACAATCTTGAGGCATTAATTTGGCTTGAACTAGTCCATAAATTCCATTGAAATGATGGAAGTATTCAACATTGAAAAATATATGATTATATGTAAACAAATTTCAGTATGCAAAAGGAGAAAGAANTAGCAATGTATGAAAGATGAAGTTGGGATTCTGTCACATGCTAAGAGCAAAGGGTATAATTTTTTTGAAAGCAAGATCATGGAGGTGAGATCTTGTAACAAAATGAGAGACAAGATACACAAACTTGAAGGAGAAGAGAATGAAGTGTCTGGGGGATTGTTTCAGGCACTGGTTAAGATTTTTAGGGATATTACATTGGGCCAGCTGATGTAACTGGGCAAATGATACATTTTCTGTATTTCTGAGTTATTAAGACATGTCAATTATNTATTCCAGGCTGTGCCAGACTGCAGCCANACACCATCCCTTTGGTGACCCCAGGTACAAGTTAAGTGCAGTTTGGATAACCTCTTCAACTCTGTCCTTTCATGTGTAAAGTAAGGATTATATCATTAGTGAAAGAGTGTCCTGGTACAGGTTTGTTGAGCACAAAGGATTGTGCTTGGAAAATAAAATGTGTTATATTATATTGGATTTTATTATTGTTAGAAGATTTATTTGAGCTACAAATCCTTAAATACAGATGATCTATGAACATCTCTACTTTTATGTCTGATGGGCATCTCAAAGTGAGCATATCTCTAAGGAAATTAATATTTCCTTAGGTCATATGTCAATGCTATCTTTTGAATGTATTTAAATCCCAAGACTCTGATTTCTACTAGTTAGAAATCTGCAACTTATCTTTGGAACTCCCATCAGCCTCATCCTTTATGTGCAATATTCAGCCAAATCTTGCCAATGTCTGCCAATCCCAGGTAGACCAAGGAGCCTTTACATTTATATTTTCTTTTCACTGTCATGATGCTATTTTAACTTTTTGGTATATAAATTCTGTACTATAGCAATGACTCCCTCTCCCCAACAAGACTTATCATGGTTGTTTGCCATCTTCTCTTGTTTAAAGTAGTAGAAGAATTTATTAGAAATGCAAACTGGANTATATAACACTCCCTTCTATAATACCTCCATTTGCTACCAATGCTCTGAGAACTCAGACCCAAATCCTTAAGCAGACTTTGCACAGTGTGGATCCTGCCTGTTGCACACAATAGGACACTTTGCTATACAACTTCCTAGCCCTTTNAGTAAAGGCTGAAGTACGCTGGATCCCTGGTAAGGAAGGAAGCCCTCCCCATTCAACCCACTGCTGCATCCTCATTTGCTAGGCTGTACCTGTATAGCTTACTCAGAGCAGGTCTTTCTGAAGCCCCCATGTCAAATTGCCTTTTGTAAACTTACAACAATATGAACTTTGCTTATGATTTACAGTATTTTTTTTCTTGTTCATGTTTTAACAATTAAAAAGTCTTCACTCTAACAAAAGGCAATTTTTTAATTTAAATTTTAAATTTTAGTTTTTAATTTTCTACATGTTAGGGGTAGAAAGATGGCACAACAGTTAACAACATTTGCTGCTCTTGTAGAGGATCTGAGATTGGTTCCCAGTACCCACATTGGGTGTCTCACAGTGGCCTTATAACTCTAGCTCCAGAGAATCTAATGCCTTCCTCTGGGTTCCACAGGTACCTACCTGCACATACATGCACACACACACACACACACACGCACACACAACTGTATAAAATAAAATCTTAAAATTCTCTACAAGCTTTATTACCTTCTGTAAATCTTGTGTACTAAAGGTTGGTTGAATTTTTTTCTTTCCATATTCTCCCTTGGGGAATGAAAAGTGATATTCAGTAGCTCATGCTGATATTTGTCACATACAAATAGGAAGTGATGAAAAACAGAATAATTAACAGCCCCCAGCATGATTGTCTCTGTACAACATGCTTGACTCTTTTTCTTCAGGGTTCAGCGAGTTCCCGTGCGATGACTGACTAAATTAAGCATGCAAAGATCATCTGGATCGTGGGAGAAATGTT
Source organism: Neotoma lepida (assembly GCA_001675575.1). Taxonomy (NCBI): domain Eukaryota; kingdom Metazoa; phylum Chordata; class Mammalia; order Rodentia; family Cricetidae; genus Neotoma; species Neotoma lepida. Next base: position 14,812 of record LZPO01008166.1, on the reverse strand, counting down.
AGTAAACCATTCCCAGTTAAGCCTCGGGAAGATTTGCTCAAATTAGATTTGTTGAATGAGCCCTAATTTTTGGAATTAGGATGACTTATACACAATTATCAATACAGATATAGATAATGATGATAAAACTTGTTTATTACCCATGAAGCAGTAGAACTTCTGCCTTTGTTAAACTCTTCCAATATGCTCCCCATCCATTCTTCTATTTTCTAAATGAAGTTCAATCATTCCTCCCCTTGATATGACTCCTTTGGAAGGNCACTTTGTAGTTCTGCAGTTCCCTGGCTCTCTCTTCTATAGAATACATTTGGTCACCAGCATTTCCTATTTTTCTGCAAAATCAATTTTCTTTTCATCCCAGAGATGAGGCTACTTTGCTGGATAAGGTGATGGGCAGCTTGTAAGGGGATTTGAATGTGTACATTGGCTCTTGTTCATCTAAATGGTCTGCACAAACCATGGACCATGTGCACAGCTGATTTTCAACTTAGGTGATGATAGGATTTTCATACTCAGTTACTATGGGAACTGAACCATACAGCCATATTAAAGGGAAAGACTGACACTTACTTTTTGGCCAAATCAGTAAAACTTGTGAAATCCCCATGCATTTGGAATGGATCTGTGTGTCTAAGCTCAGTTCAAACAGAGGGCACTGGTGAGGCCTAAATTAGCAGAATGCTTAATGTGGGTGAGCTGGTTGCCACGTTATCCATTAGATTTGAAAAGAATACTGACATTATAATTCCATTAAAAATCAAGGCACTTAGNAAAGTGGATTTGGGGAGAGCAAACCATGACAAGCCAGTCTTTGATTTCCATTTCCCTTATAAGACTCATCCAAGTCAATTTTGAGCTCAGTCTCTTCAGCTTCCCCTCCGATTCTTATAAAGGCTCCCCTGGCTTATTTCAGCTCATTGTCTCAAAATTCAGCTAACACATAATCATTCCAATATTATCCCAAAGACCGAGTGATACTGCTTATATATTAAAGTTTCTCATTTTGCGGAATTTTTGAGACTTTCATGATATTTCCATTAATTTGTATCATGTAGCAAACTAAATGTGTTCTTTTTTTTTAATGGTATGGGGGAGTGACTCAGAGATTAGAAAGAAAGTTTTCATTTAGGCGCATATAGGTCTGTGTTTATCACAAACACTTCAATATGGATAAAATAGGTAGAAAGCCATGACAAAACAATATAGCTTATNTTAAGTCTTTTGAGGACTGAGGTTTGTCAGGGACTTCTAGGGAGTGTGGCCATGGGTTTACATAACAAGACACTTGGCTAGAGGGAAGGAATGAAGGAAGATTTATTAGGCCCATAAGGTGCTTAAAGAATGGTGAGAAGGACCACGCAAAGGACACAAATCCTGTGACAGTGCCACAAAGGGACACAGCTATTCTGTGGGGCTGTGCAATCTTCAAAGACTGAGGGCTACNGAGAACCAGAGACAGGAGGTAGAAAGGCAAGAAGTAACTCTGTATCTTAATCTTGCACTACATCCACATGACTCACCTGTACTGGTTTGTAGAGACTCTCCGACATCCCCCCATCTCTCTTTTCAAAGGTATAAGGTATGGAAAATGGGATTAGACATATAGATNCATACTAAGCTTGCCTATAGGAGTGAAAATTAATTATTTATTACATACTCCAGAGAACTAGGAGAGGTAACTGAGAGGAAATTTGGGGTGGAAGGAATGAGTAGCAGGACCGATATAAGTGTCTCTACCAGACACATAAACAAAGAAAGAGCCAGGAATCCAAGCCAAGTAGGTATTCCAGCCATACTTACTGCTTTAGCTATAGTGAAGAAAAATAAAATTATTTCTTTTGATGTCACTTNTCATTATATTTTGAAATGAAGGAATCCAAAGCACCCCTGCCTCTCTGCCATGTTCCTTTGTCATTTGGTGTTTTATTGAGGTTTGTCTGCTTNAGGACTGGAAGTCCATTGTCACACAGTGTTTAAGGGGCTTTGTTGCAACAGACTTCAGAGGGGAAACCTATGATTTCATCAGATCACCATAGAAGTGAGTTTCCACACCACTGCAGGGATCTATCGCAACTCTGAAGCTGACAGTTCAGGATCTGAAGGAAACTTAAGGAGAAGAAAGTCACTTAAAAACCAGAAATGGGACATTCAGTGTGACCTAGAGATACTAATACACTTTTTGCCCTGGAAATCTTTTTTCTTGGAACCTCTTTCGACTTTTTTTTTTAATTTTATTTATTTTGCAGAATCACTGTCTCTTTGGCCCAGATAAAGAACAGAACAGAAGAGCATGTTCTAGAAGCTAAACTCATCTTTTTGAAAGTCACATAATGGGATTGACCGTGAGACATTGGTAGGATTTGAATCTTTCTGTGCTCAGTCTCCTGAAAGAAACTGCCATCAGACTGAATGGAAGTTCACAGCTTGGTCTAGATTCTACACACTTGTCATGACAATTCTGAAACTACTAAATATAAGAAAACAAAATTTATAGATATAGTATCAAACTGACTTCATAAGTAAAAGCTTTTACCTGCCTTCCTTCTGCAGGCAGACAGGGGCTAAGGTGTTGGTACGGCTGCAAGGAATAAAGTGTTTCTGGCCTTTTTTTTTTTCTCTTGGCTGTTAGAAGTACACCACTCTTCATGCTTTGGATCAAATGCCTGTGACTCTGAGCCAGTTGTAGAGAAAACTAAATCTTCCCCACCAGATGCGGGCTTTTGAGTCTCTGCCTTCCAGATCTGAGTGACTGCAGCCCTGGAACAGTCCAGCAGAGTACTTTTCNATCCTTGTGCCAGGTACTGCTTCATCTGTTCATTTTGATTCTCGATTGGATGCTGTAGTCACGCTGTGAATGATATCACTGATATGTGNCTTTTCCCTTTGNTTCCCTCTTAGTCTGTGTGAGATGCCTCCTTCCCTTCATTCTCCCTGGCATGACTGCCATGCCTCTCTTAACCAATGTGGCAATTAGGAACTTAATGGTTTATCTGTTGACCTCAGGATTCTTCCCTNCTGTTCACAACATCATGATGNTGGTTCAAGGCAGGATCAATTTTACATGATTCTGGGAGGTAAGAATTGTAGGCCATGTATAACTGGCAAAGCTTTTCTTATTAGAGGCCAGTCACTTTACAAAGATGTCCATGTCCCTATATATTAACAGCAGGTTACCTTTTGTCCCCCCTTACAGACATTTTCCTTAATTTTTAACTCCTCAGTAATCAAGAATTTGTGACTACAAAAATTCAATATNCCTGAAATTCAATAATTTCTAAATACATCAGTTTTTAAGAAGACAATATAAGTAAAATTTTGTGTTTGAATAAAATTGTCAACTAGTTATGTAGTCATTACATGAAATACTGACTAGCATGTTTGGTGNCTGAAGAACTCATATCTACCACCTTTAATACTCAGCCCCTATCTTTAGCCCCCGGATTCTGTACTGGGAACTGCATCAAAGCACAGCATTTTGTCATCAACAGTTGGTGCTAANTGGATATTAACAAGCAAAAGGATTAACTAGGACTCATGTCTCACTGTAGATATGAAATAGTATGCAAAATTAATCAGAAGACTATATAGAAAAGCTAAAATTATAAAAGTATTTGGATAAAATCTGAAATTGAATTTAGTAATGGATTTTATGTGTAACTCAAAATGAACAGAGAGTAATGACAAAGATAAATTGGACTTTGTAAAACAAATTTTGGTGAATCAAAGACAATTATAAAGGAAATTAAAAGTCAGACTAAGGAAAGAGAAAATATACTTGAATGTCAGATAGCTAAATATCTTTAACATTCAATATATATACATAACTCTTACAACCCAATTAAAAAATGTAAAACTTCCCAATTAAAAAAAACACATTCCTAACATTCATAAGGACCAGGGTTTGATCCCAAGCACTATCTGACAATGATAGTAATCATAGAATTGTAATAAATAAGTGGACAAAGCATTGAAATATATTTTTTACCAAAAAGGCATATAAGAGATGCTCTGCATCATTAATTATTAGAGAAATNAAAGTCAAAAATAGGATGGGAGACAACCACCCCCCAGAGGACTGTAATAATATGACCCCTAATNGTGGAGCTCACAGANGGTGGAGAGGCAAGAAGAAATCAGAAACCTTGTACATCTGTGTTGGGAAGAAACTGGAGCAACTAATATAGAAAGCAGTTTGGACATATCTCAGTTCACATGTGACACAGCAACTTTGTTCACAGGTGAACAAAATAATTGAAAGTGGGAGCTAGCACAGATACCATATATCAATATAATATCAGTATTGCAACAGCTCAGATAGAGACAATTCATGCCCACCAACAGAAGAATAGACAAAAACATAGTTTCTATGCTAAATGAAATATTATTCAATCATAAGAATGAATGGATTCTAAAGAAATCTCAAACACAGAACCACAATGATGAAAAAAGGCAGACTCAAAATCACAGATCCTGTCTCATTACCCTCATAGAAAACATGCACTACAAACAAGGTCACAGGGAAAGAAAGTAAATTAGAGGGTTACAGGGTTGGAATGAGTAGGACCTAGGGGCTTATTCCTTACTTGATACATAGTTTATGTGTGGGGTGATGTCTGCAGAATGTAGTGAAAGCAACTAGATTGAGCTGTTCAATCAAAATAGTTAACATGCTATATTTTGCATCATACATCTTTGCTACAGTAAAATAAAGATTTCAAATGTAATTTTTANCACAGGCTCAAAGATGTTCAATATCATTTACCTGTACCACCAAGGGTAGTGGCTCTCCTGTAGCTANATGAGTCTGAGGTTTCTGGACAATTCACTCTCATCGACCTGCACTAACATGTGTAGCTGTTGCCAGAGCTGAGTAGTTGTGCAGTGTTGGTCAGGAGAGTGGGAATCTAGAGTAAAACAGATTGGGACAAGGTTGGGGTANCCATCAAAACTGACCCTGCCATCCATGAAGCAACTTAATTTTTCTGAGGTTTGGTCTCCTCATTTGTGAAGTCAAGAACTGTCCCCTTATATGNTTCTTTTAAAGTTGAATGTCCTTAAAAATATAACAGCCTCCATTGTGTGCCTGCTATCTGAGCAGTGATCAACTCACTGTGTGCACAAATGCTAGGTTTGGTTTCCTCCCCTCTAGACACTCTTCATATTTACATTGGGATCGATCAATCATTTAGTTTTGCTTTTATCCATATAACAACAAAAGCAAAGGAGCAAAAGAACCTCACAAAACCATTCTGAGGAAGAATAAT
>LZPO01008165.1:92860-113804 GCA_001675575.1 Neotoma lepida | reverse complement strand
CCAGATCCGGGAGGTGGGGCCTCGCCCCGGACCTCCTGGACAGACTTTCCTGCCTGGGCCATTTTCTCCACCGCCAAATCCAGAGGGCTTTGGATCTTCAGAGATGACTTCGTGTAAGGAGAGAGACTCCTGTCGGGTTAAAAAAACAAAAACAAAAAAACAAAAACTGAGCTTCCCCTCAGTCGTGTCTTGCAGCGGTCATGTTCTCACTTGATACAACTCCCTCGCCAGAGTTTAGTCTCGGATCATAAACTTCCTGAACCTGACTTTGACACGTTTGTAATAGGAATTTAGTGGAGTCTAAGACCATACAGTTCCGGAGAGGTGGATTTGGGAGCTGTGCCAGCACTGTATGTATCGCTCGGTCTGGATTCTGAGTTCATTTTAAGTACCTGAAAAAACGTGCAGACCGTTTGAAATGTAGCTTTCCTCTTGAAACAGTTTCCAGTGTAGCCCAGTCTAGCCTTTAACTGGCGATCTTCCTTACTTCGCCTCCCAAGTTCTGAGATGATAGAGGTCTGCACACCCACCATGTCGTGTTTATGTAGCTTATTGAACTCAGAATTAGCCATTTCTGGTCTAGTACGAGTAGTGGCATAAGGAAAACGAAGCAAACATCAAAGACAGATGTACTGGCACAAGATAAAAAAAGAAAAAAATGCCTGAACTGACAGAGTTGCCATTTTAAGACTGCTAAGTTTAGCTGAGTGCCTGATTTTTTTTTTTCATTTTCTTCTTTTTAGCACTGGCATACCATATGAAATGTGGGCAGTTGCCAGTACTCTACAGAGTACCACAGAAGAATTGGTGATGACTAAGTCAATTCATTCAAGCAGAAACTCATCATGTGCCTACTATGTGCGTAATCTGTGAAATCAAAGTCTTGTTTCCAGGGACTGCTCTGTATAGTGTGTGCTGTGTAAATATACATACAACATGCTAACCATCTGCCTATTGCTTTCCACTGTTGGTTGAATTCTGGTGTAGAAAATTCTGGAGTAAGATATTATGTATCTTACAACCTTAGATTGTATGATTTTGGCTGGATCTTGTCCGTTTTCTATATTCTGCAGCACCTTTGTCTCACTTTTCACTTGAATACCTTTTGCAATCTTTAAACCCCAACCCCATTGCATTATATGACTGACTTCACATTTCACAAGACGACTAAGGCCACTGACTACAAATTCCTTCCATTTTCCAAATGCTAGAAGTGTGCTGCTCTTTTGTCAGTTTTGAGAGAATGACAAAACTCCTTACCATTATGAAGATCAACTCTTCCAGCTCCAGTCCCTCTCTTGTCTGTTTTTTTTGTTTTTCTGATTTCAGCCCTTTACAAATTGTGGCACCTTTCTGTAACTTTTACTATTTCATTCTTTCCCATCATTTTCTTTTAAAAATAATTAGATCTGGTGTCTTTTTTGCTATCAAAATTTACTCATCAACTTGGTANTATTCTGTCTTGCTATCAAAATTCCTCTCTAATGTAATTTTATTATTTTGGAAGAAAATCTCGCTTTATTGTTTAGAAATGAGATGATGATCTTGTTGGCACTTGTCAGATAAGGCCAAACTATTAGAATACTCAAGTCCCCTGGCATGGCTTTTATCTGTTTTTAAATAGCTTTTGTATTTAATTTTTTAAATATTTTCTCCCTTTGTTAGCTTTGTGGGTAATACTGGCTGGCCATTTATTAATTTCTCCCTGGGTGCACAAATAAACTAAATCTCACGTTTTCTTCATGTGCTTATGTCCCAGTGATGGAGTTCTAGAAAAAGTCTGAGTGGCAGCAATATGCTCATTTTCAGGCTTAGTAGAGTCTTACTGAGCTTATGTTCCACTATCTTGATCAGTGGCCATGTAACCTTGAAACCACATGCTGCTGATGTCAGAATCTGAAGAAGAGAGTTTCAGTAGCTGAAGCACTATTGTAACAAGAGGGCCACCCCAGTTAGAAACACCCTTTTTTGTACTTCTTACAGTAAAGAAACTTGAGGTTTGAGATTTTTATGTAACAGAACTAGAATTAACCATAATGCAGAAAATACATATCAGGAATTGAGTACTGCTAAGAAAAGAATATGTTCAATAGGTCTTGGGTTGGTTAGTGACAATTAAACAATGTGTTGCAATGCAATGTCTACTCTTCAGTCGGCCAAACGTAGAACTAAGTATTTCTGTTTTGGCCTTTGCCTCCAAAACTTTCATCTAAGAAATAAATTTAGAGANAATGCAGCTGAGGTATCTGTCTCCTTGCCCACAAATCTCATGTCAGTGGCTGGTTCCACACTAGAGCTTACTTGTCACACTTTGTCAGCAGCGTGTGTATGTTCATCCAGAGGTGGATGAACCGATCGGGGCCAGGCTTTTCCAGGGTTTCAATGATATATTTTTTTTCCTATTTTCAACTCTCCACCCCTAGACTTCCAGATACAATTCCAGGGTTATAGCTTATTAACTTAGTCAGATGGACTGCTGGCTACATGCAATACATGTAGGGACACAAGGCATCAGATTAATAAATTATCTCTGCTTTTGGCTTCTAAACTACATTGAACAAAATATCAAAATGATCAGCTGCCAACTAAAATTTCACCAGAATTGCGCTAATTGAAACACCAAATCTTCCAAAATCCTATGATTGTTTAGTTCTAACACACTTTGTGGACAAACTGCTTTCCAGAAAGAAAACAAGACCACTAACATAAGGACTGTGAACCTGATCTACTAGTTTCAGTGTGCCCTCAGTTAAGCTTGACCAAGAAACCCATACCACACAACCGCCCACCTCCCCCCACCCCCTGTGTTTAAGAAAGATGCAGTAATTGAGTGAAACTTTGGTATGTCTTCCATTTGAGAAGACAGTATTTCACTTGTCTGTGGGATAATTCTCTTGTCTTGGACTATGATATTTTTGAAATTTTAATGTATAGAACATCCAAAGTTTAGTGAACAGTTGTTGGTTTTATTTAATTTTTACCCATCTTTTCAGGAAATGCCTTTTGTGTACCTGAAGAGGCTGTCAATTATGTGATTCTTTTGTCTCCCTCCCACAAAGACACAGGCATAGGAGCCATGCCATGGTTTGGAAATCAACAATAAAATGTTTGCTAAGGTTGCCATTGCTGCTGGTCACCTTTGATACAGTGTCGAGTAAGCCCATTACCTAGTAGTGAAAACACTGGGAGCAGGTAAGAGTAATAGAGTCAGAGTCTAGATACTGTCATTTAAAACCCATTGCCCCTTTTAAGGGAACACGAAGTCTGCCTCTGCCTAACTACACCATCCTCAGTCACCTAAGCTACTTTAGATAAACTCTTCATTTGTAGTGTCCTTGGTTCATGTAGTTTTCTGGATAGCATNGATTCATTTTAGAGAATGTTCATGTCTTAGTTGGGGTTTTTACTGCTGTGAAGAGACATGACCACAACAACTCTTACAAAATAAAACATTTAATTGGGGTGGCTCGCTTACAGTTTCAGAGGTTCAGTCTGTTATGGCAGTGTGCAGGCAGATGTGGTGCTGGAGTAGTAGCTGAGATACCTACATCTTGCAGGCAACAGGAATCGACTGAGATAGTGGGCAATATTCTGAGCCTAGGAAACCTTAAAGCCCATCCCCACAGTAACACACTTCCTCCAACCAGGCCATACCCACTCCGACAAAGCCACACCTCCTAAAAGTGCCCCTCCCTATGAGATTATGTAGGCCAATTACATTCAAGTGACCACAATTAACAAGGATTGTCCCTCTCTATCAGTGCATTTTTTCATTACAAAAACAAAATGCTGGAGGCAGGCTATCTTTATTTTTAAAAAGCTGTTTATTTAGCTTATAATTTGGAAGCTGAAAGTCCAAGATTGGATATTCTTACTGGGTGAGCCTCTGGTGAGTATTTAACAGCACCATGGTTGGAGTAAGCATGAGAGCAAGACATCACTTCTTCAAACAAAAGAACTATTCCTGGAGTTGGTCCAGTTTACTCTTGTTCATGTGAAAATATTCTTAGTCCCTTCAAAAGGTAGAGCTCCGACTGACCTGTATACTTCCTATTAGGACCCACTCATTCAAATGTAACACTAACACATGATACTCAAGAAGATACTCAACCCATATCCAAACTACAGTACCCCACCACAAAGATACTTTGTCATCTTCCTTTGAGAAACTATACTTAACTTTATCAAGGAAGATGGTGGAGTTGGTTGGTTGTGTTTTATGAGAAGGTCTTGTAGCCCAGTCTGGCCTCAAATTTGCAATGTAGTGGAGGCTGTCCTTGAGCACCTGATTGTAGGGTAAAAATGGGCCAAGGAAAAAACACCCTGCCCCTGACTAGACCCAAAACCTGGGCCAAGGAAAAACACCCTAACACTAAGAGATCAGAGTCAGTCTGCAGAATTTCATCAATCCCTGAGCACAGAATCCCACTAAACCCTGAACACAAAATCCCACCAATCCCTGAACTTGCCCNAGAATCAGACCACAAAATTCCATCAATCCCAAGCCACCCTGGAAAGCCTCCCTTCCCCAAGAAATCCTATATAATGTTTGTTCCCTGTTCAGTTTGCTACTGTTTCTCACCGGAGGCAGCCACCCTCCTGGATTCTTCCTTTCCAGTAAATCTCTTGAGTGAGGTTTGTTGGGCGGTGTGACATTTTTACCATAGGGGAGCCCAGCTGCAACAACTTGAGCAGAGTGGAGCAGAGCAGAACTGTAACACACTTTCCCTGGGGCAACTTTCCCCTAGTGGAGCAGAACTGTAACAACTTCACTGGGAAACTTCTCCCCTCCTGGAGCAGAGTTGTTACACTTGCACTGGGGAAACCTTTACCTGGAGCAGGGCCGTAAGTTCCTATGCATGGTGACTTTGTGGTATTCCCTGACTCACGACTGCCAGGATACCTTCCCATTGGAGCTACAATGTTTACACTGATCCTCCTGCTTCAGCTTCCCAAGGGCTGGGATTACAGACATGCACCACCACACACAGCTTTAGATTACATTTTGAGCCCCAACTTCACCTGATGCTTTTGGGTATTAGCCATCTATTATTAAAGTTTCCAAGGGAGTCTCAGTGTAAGAATTTCCTTTGTGTTGCCTAATTTCCAAAAGGTTTGGGGGAGAAAAAAAAAAGGAGTGCAAATGAAGGCCAAAATGTCACCATATTAGTGATAGTTGCCAAGTTGCCTGTTGTTGTTTATTCATCACTAATAGAAATATGAAAACAGGAGCTGGGCAGTGGTGGCATACACCTTTAATCCCAGCACTTGGGAGGTAGAGCCAAGCAAGTCTCTGTGAGTTCGAGGCCAGCCTAGTCTACAAAGTGAATTCCAGGACAGACTCCAAAGCTACACAGAGAAACTCTGTCTCAAAAAAACCAAAAAAAAAAAAAAAGAAAGAAAGAAAAAAGAAAAATATGAAAACAGGACTGGAGATGTAGTAAAGAGCACATACTGCTCTTGCAGAGGAACTAAATGAAATTCAAAGTGTCCATGTTAGGTAGCTCATAGCCACCTGTATTTACAATTCCAGGGGATCAAACACAAACACTTCTAGCACACATACAAAGACACAATAAAAAATAAAACAAAGCTTAAAACATTGATATATATATACATACATATATCCAGCAGGTTGCCTCCCAGAATAAGAAAAATTTATACCTACAGTTCCCAGCAGTATTTAAGAAAGACAACATGAAAGGCTGAAAGAGAATTTGATCTCTGGACAGCCTGATTATGTGATTAGCAAACAGCTTAAATCACACATTCTTCACAGATTTAGTAATTATACTACTCACTTGCCTCCGCACATGTAAGAAAAGACCAGGAATGAATCATGAATCATGATTCTTTTACAGAGAGCAACATCAATGGAAGCAGACGAGATTTTTTTCCCACCAACATCATTGACCATTTTCTTTATTTCCCATCATAAACTTTTGATTATTATTTTATCTGTCTAGTCATTCTTACTAAGTGTTTTATAGGTCTTTCTTCTTCATGGCTCTTAAACTTCAGGAGTTCCCCAAAAGTTCAGACCTTTCCCCTATTTTTATTTTGCCTCTCCCTGTATTTTCAGTTTCCCCAACCATGCTTAAGGCTAATGATTCTACAGCCTTTATTCCTAACCCCACNAAGATCCAGAACTATCAATGGATATTAGCATGGGTAAGCTAATATTTCTCCAATCTAAATATACTCAAGATTACTAAGTCCTATCCACTGTCCTAGCTAGTTTTATATCTATTTGACACAAGCTAGAGTCATCTGAAAGGAGGAAACCTCAACTGAGAAAATGCCTTCATAAGATCTGCCTGTAAGGCATTTTCTTAACTAGTGATGGATGGGGGATGACCAAGGCTATCGTGGGTGTGACCAGCCCTGGGCTGGTGGTCCTGGGTTCTGCAAGAAAGCAGATTGAGCAAGCGTGGAAGCAAACCAGTNAGTAGCAGCCCTCCATGGCTTCTGCATCAGCTCCAGGTTCCTGCCCTGTTTAAGTTCCTGGCTTGACTTCCCTCAATGATGAATCTTACTATGGCAGTGTAAGCCAAATAAACCCTTTCCTCCCCAAGTTCCTTTGGTTATGGTATTTATCGCAGCAACAACAACCTTAACTAAGACAGAAGTTGGTACCAGAATAGTAGGATATTGTGATTTGGGGGAGGATTGTGGACAGACTTTGGAACTTTGGGCTAGAAAAGTCATTGAGTGTAGAGAGCTCAGTGAACCGTTCTGTGCGAGCTTGGAAGATAAGAATGTTGAGAGCAGTGCAGACAAAGGAGGCCTGGCTTGTGAAGTTTGAGAGGGATGCAAAGACTCTCAGGATTTTTTGTGTGAAGAATCGGCAGTTCTGGTTAGCTGGGGCTGAAGAATGTGCCGTGGTTAACAAGAGACCAGAACTACTAAAGCAAAACTTTGTTTTGCTGGGATACTCGATGCTGGTTGCCTGGGGTTGAGAAATGAGCGGTGATTAAGAAGAGACCAGTATCATTGAGGTGAAATCTTCTGGGAAGTGTTTGAGAGCACACTGAAGCTGTGTTCCAGAGGCAGCCAATGTTGTACCTCACGCTGGCAGCTGAACTTTGTAGTGTAACAGTCACCCAGGTGGTTCTGTTTTTGAAGGCATGAAGGGGTCATGGAGTGCAGGTGAGGTTTGGCACTGTGAGAGGCCATTGGTGAAGGTGCAGCCTCAGTAGCAGTTGAAGGGCAGAGCCAGAGACATGACCCAAGCCCTTTGGAGGAGCCCAGAAGATCATGAGTGAATCCCAGAAAATTGGATGTTGAGTTGTTTACACTTTTGGAGTTTGGCTTTGCTTTGTTCACATTGTGACTATGATCTGGTTCTTCCCCCTTGAAGTACAAAAGTATGTATTTTTTATGTTATGAGTCCACATTTGAGAGACTGAATTTTAAAAGAGATTTTTAGGTTTCAAAAGAAACTTTGGATTTTTAAAGCGTCTGAATTTGTAAAAACTGTGGAATTTTTAAAGTTTGTAAAATGTTTTATGTTGTGATGTTGATACTAACATGTGTTCTTGGGGATAAACAAGAATGGAATGATTATGGCTTAACAGTGATATATGTGTGTGTCAAGTTGACAAGGAGTCAATTATCATGACTAGTTTTATGTCNACTTGACACAAGTTAGAGTCATCTGAAAGGAGGGAACTTCAACAGAGAAAATGCCTTCATGAGATCCGGCTGTAGGCACACAAGAGAGAGGGCCCTGCACCCTGCCTAAACAGCACACTAAAGCTGACCCTGTTCTTGGGGCACAAGTGAGCTACCCTAAGTGCATGAGAGTTGGAGAGCTGACCCCCCCCCATATCCCCTGTAGCAGTTGGGGGCTGGGGCTGGACAAACAGTAGAGCTGGCCCTGGTGGTGAGAGTGTAGGTGACCTGGATCTGAGGACCTGAGAGCAGNAGAACTGGCTCCGCCCCTTGCTGCAGGCTGCATTGGGTGAGCTAGCTGAGGCAGTGCTGCAGAGTTCACCCAGGTAGTGACAATGAGGGAAAATTGGCAGGCTGACCAGCTCAGCTATCACCCAGGCCCAGAACCAGGGTTGTGAGTTAACCCACCCCAACATCCACCGCATCTATGAACTGCTGGAGCATGTGAAAAGGATAAACCTGCTGATCCAAAACAGCAGGATCTCCAGGACANAGGACAACAACTGGATATCCAAGAGGAGCCCCAGAGAGAGCCCAGTATCCATACCGTAGCAGAAGCCAGAGGCCTGGAACCAGAGCAATGACTCGTGGCAATGCACACTTGTAAGTGAAGATGAATGGACTAAAGGGTATACTGTGGGACTCAGTGGGCCACACTACAGCTTCCATGATGAGACTCTTCTTTTTTTGTTTTTGTTTTTGTTTTGGTTTGTTTGGTTTGGTTTTTGGTTTTTAAATTTTGTTTTGTTTTGGGGGTGGGAGGTTGCATTGGCAGATGGCTGAAGCAAAGGGATGGGAAGATAAGTGGGACCAAGATGCATAATGTGAAATCCACAAAGAATCAATAAATAAAAGTTAAAAAAAAAAATCTGTTGGGCAAGCCTGGAGGACATTTTCTTAATTGGTGGTTGATGGGGGATGGCCAGTACCATGGTGGGTGTGACCACCCCTGGGCTGGTGGTCTTGGGTTCTATAAGAAAGCAGGCTGAGCAAGCCATGGAAGCAAGCCAGTAAGTAGCATCCCTCCAAGGCTTCTGCATCAGCTGCCTCCAGATTCCTGCCCTGTTTCAGTTCCTGTCCTGACTTCCTTCAGGGATGAATCTTGCTGTGGCAGTGTAAGCCAAATAAACCCTTTCCTCCCCAAGTTCCTTTGGTCATGGTGTTTCATCACAATAGTAATCTTAACTAAGACACATCCACCAAAGTCCCTATATTTAATTGCCTATATTGTTCTTATAGCCACTGCCTTAATTTGATGACCTCCTACCTCCTGTTTCACTTATACTGTAGCAGTAGTCAATCTTCCTCCTTCTAATGCCCATACTACTCCACTGTATCCTCCATACTGCCACCTGACTCATCCTTGCATGAATGATTCAAATCTGAACAACAACAAAAACCAACATATATTCATTATAGAGTATTAAGAAATACAAAAGGTGGCCAGATGGTGGTGTCAGTGCATGCCTTTAATACCAGGACTTGGGAGGCAGAGTCAGGTGGATCTCTGAGTTCCAGGACAGCCAGGGCTATACACAGAAACCCTGTCTCAAAAAACAAAACAAGCCAAACAAACAAACAAAATACAAATGGCATGCACACAAGAATATCAACTAGATATAGCTACTGTTGACATTTTCATAGACCTTTGCATAGTTGGTTTTTTTTTTCTTTTTCTTTTTTTTTTAACAACAACAACAACAACAACAAAAAAGTCCACTGCTGTATTTAGTGGGATTTAAAAACAACAATGAATGTAACTATTTTTTCTTGTCATTTTGTGTGGAATTGTCATCTATAATATATAATGAATGTGTGATGCATATGTCAATTTATTTCAGACAAATTTTGCCTTATAGCCAGGTCTCACAGATGACCATGCTATGTTGTCATGATGATATTTCAAGGTTATTAGATGCTTTTATACAGGCATGCTTTATAAAGTCCTCACAGTTTATCTAGTCTTTTTCACTTCTTTATGTCAATTGTTTTGGTTCTTTGTTTTTTGTGGATTTTTTTTTAAATTTTGACAGTTGTCTGAGTTAGGGTTTCTATTGCTGTGAAGAGACCCCATGACCACAGCAACTCTTATAAAGGAAAAACATTTCATTGGGGTGGCTCCCTTACAGTTCAGAGGTTGAGTCCATTATCATCATGGCAGGGGGCATGGCAGACATTGTGCTGGAGAAATAGCTGGGAGTTCTATATCTTTCAGGAAATGGGCTAAAAGTCACACTGAGGGAAGCTTGAGCAAAAGAGACCTCAAAGCCCACCACCACAGTGACACACTTCCTCCAACAAGACCACACCTACTTCAACAAGGCCACACCTCTTAAGAGTACCATTCTCTATGAGCTTATGAGGCCAATTACACTCAAACTACCAGGACATTTGAGCTAGAAATGAACATTTTACCCAACATAAAGGATTATTTTTTAGTATATCTTCTACATACCAGGCACTGTGTTAGGTGAGAAAATGGTTAGCAAACCGTACATAGTCCTCACACCTTGAAGGAAGTACTAGTGCAGTGAGAGAGGCATGCATGAGACCCCTTGAAAATCTGACGTGGGAACTTCTGTTTGGGGAAGTGGGACTTCATGAGGTAGGACAGAGGGAAAACAGCCACACTTTGATGATTGCAAGATGTATCAATAGACCCTGCTTTGAATAGAGATCTATCATAGGACGTACTTAGGAGAGAGAAAGAGGGAGAAGGGGAGTGCAAAGAATATATTTAGACAAAGGAGCATTATGCAAAAATCTCTTAGAAAAGGAAGTGTGGGGGCCAGTGAAGGTAAAGTCGGTTACCACCAAGCCTGAAGACCTGAGTTCAATCTCAAGGGTCCTCAGGATAGAGGAGAGAACTGGATCCTACAAGTTGTCCCTGACCATTATCTAAGTGCTGTGGCATGTATCTTCCCATATATGCATGAGCATGTGTGTGTGCATGCACAGGCACATGTGCACACACACACACACAAAATTCATTCATTAATTAAAAACTTATTAAGAAAAGGATGTATTGGCTTGGGGGTGTGGCTCCATGGTAAAGTATTTACCTAGATACAAGAAGCACTGAAATTGAACTCCAGCACCAGAACTAATAAATAAATAAATAAATAAATAAATAAATAAATAAATAAATAAATAAATGGTATTAAGCTATAATAGAAGATCAGAAGCATGGAAAATGGGTGAAAACTATTACAAGATGAATCTGAGAAGACAGATCATACAGGCCTTGTGCTAAGGATCTTAACTTATGTGTTGAGATGGACTCTCCCTCTCTCTTCTCTCTCCAATTTATTCATCAATAACTGTGATCTTCTTCTTAAATGGCATCCTTCTCTTTTGTCACACATGTTATATGTGACATGGTTATGTGCACCCCCTTTACCCACTGGTCACTGTTTTGTAAAAGTAATGATTTTCTTAGTTCACTGTTCTAGAACTACTGACAAGTGAAATTCCTTAAGCTGGGGTCTAGGGAATGACAGTCTAGTTCTAGAATATATTGTAATTAACTACTGAGCACTTTGGAATAGTGGGATTGCTACATAAATAATTAAGTGTTATTTGTTATGTAGCCCAGGCTGGCCTCAAACTCTCAATCCTCTGACCTCAGTTTCTCAAGTGCTGGGATGGTAGGCACATGCCACCATGCTCAGATCTATTATCGCTATTATTTTAGGCTAAATTTTCTTTTGCACAAAATTTTATTTAGACTGAAATTAAAATCAGTATTGCTTCTCTACATGTCCTCCTATGTTGGATAAAGGAAAGCTAAAGGGATGGAAAAGCCTAGAGATGAGTAGATAACCTAGAAAGAAAAGGAAACTATCCCCAGGATAGTGAACAACAAAATGATGTGCGTTAAGTCTTGCTTACTGTGCAAATGAGCTACCCACAGTTAAGTTCTGTGTTCCATTTTATATTGGTTTAGCAACGCCTGTCCGTTGCAAGACTTAAAGTGGATATTGCATAGACTTCTTTCCAGCAATGTATGTGTTCCTGAATTTTGTAACTTTTGAACTGATTGTCAAGAGAAACATTTTCAAGGTGGAGATTCAGAACAAGTCAGAATATTGACAAAATTATCAAAGGAACAATTATGAACTTTGATCTTTCTCAAGACAAGCCCATTGGAAACTTGAAAAGTGTTGTAGAGATGGAAAGAATTAGGGAATTTGGAAGGTGTAATTAATGTGTGTTGTGTAAGTGTGTGTGGGTACAGGTGCCTTCTTCAGAGGTTGCTGGTGCTGGAATTGCAGGCAGCTGTGAGTTACCCAGCATCCAGTGCTGGGAACCAAACTCATGTCCTCTGCAAGAGAAGTATAGATTCAACCTCTGAACCATCTCTCTTGTCCCAGAATCTAGGGGATTTTAAGGGAAGAGTCCACCCACTGAAATTCACACAAGAAACCAACCGGATATCCTCCTGGAACCCCAAATATGCAAGCATTTACATCATACCATTTAACCAAGAAAATAAAATACAAGCCTTTGTATCTTCAGACATAACTGTAGTTTTAAAAGGCAGGCATAGTTTCTATAGCATGTACACAAAACAAATATTTTTAGATTGGCCAGAAGAGTGAGTTCACAGGGAGAACTATTGCTCCAACATTGGTGAGATGGACCGGTAGATGCAGAGAACTATCAGAGAAGAGATATCTGTGGGGCCTAGTGCTTGGTTAGGAAAACCTCAGGTGTCACCCATGAGCTTGCTGGAGACACAGCATGGACAAGCCTGAGAGTTCAGATATTCCAGGAGAACAACCACTGAGGAGAAGGCTCTCTAAACACTACCAAGTCCCATTTCTATGCAGAATAGCAGAGAAAAAAATCCTTCTTCCTGTTGGNGGTTAGGGAGAGTCATAGTTTTGAAATACATCAGAGCATTCTGGTGTCAGAATCCTGCCCTCAGGAGAAATGACTTAACTTTCTGGGTTTTCATTAAAGCAAACAACTCCAGTTGCCTCTAATGGTAGAGGGAAATAAATATCTGCCTAGGGGTTATTTAGGATAAAACGGTGAGAGTTCACAGTGTCTGGCTACAGGCTAACAACAGCCAGAGACTTGGTCATAAGACTGTAGATGGCTCCTCCCACCTCCCACAGCGTTTCTACAGTTCCTTTGACTCAGTGTATGTACCATGGTCACCTTTCAGCAAAATTACGTGGCATGGAAGGCAAAGAACCTTATAATTCGATTTGACAGGAAGCTTCCTGACTTTTTGTTTGTTTTCCCAAAAGTCCTAGCAATGGAAGTAGAAGAGCTTTATGGACATGCTTTGGAGATGACCTAAATGTAGCAGCACCTTCCTGATCTTGGCAGGGATAGTGCTCCTTTGGTAGTCCTCTTTTAAGGTGGATATTCAGTTATTAACTTTGGAAGATTACCTGAAATCCATTCCGTGTATGTAGCACAGGAATCCTACAACCATATAATATCTTGTAATACAGCCCTNTCTGTTCAAACTTGAGTGTTTTCTTCTCTCTATGGCCTAACCTTCACCAACTGAGTAGTACTATAATTGGTATTGACAACTGCCTCTCAAGAAGACGGGAGTCTCAGGGTGATGGCCCAGTAGGTAAAGGTACTTGCCACTAAGCCTGACAACCTGAGTTTGATCCATGGGACTCAAATGGTGGGCAGAGAAAGAACAGACGCCTGGAAGTGGTTCTCTGACCTGAACGAGGAGCTCTGACCTACATGAGATAATGCACAAGCACACACATATGTGATAAATAAATACATAAAATCAAAATCAGGAGCTGTGATTGGTTATCTGGTTTCAGTGTATTCATGGAAGCAAAAATCCTTGTGATATCCGTGGGTGACCAGAAATCTTTATTTAAATGATCACTGTGNTTGTCAAGAATGAGATGGCTACTGAATACAAGGTTTGGACAAACCACATAGCAACAATGAGAGTGGGGAATATAGATTTCTGGGATGGACTGTATGCTTTTAGCTGTACCAGAGAGATGGAGAGGAGAAGGAGGGGCAGAGAAAGGAAGGGGGGGAGGAAGGGANCAAGAGGGAGGGAGGACAGAGGGACGGAAGGCGGTATGGAGGGAGGGATGTGTGCTNAAATAAAGATCACTACAAACTCAGTATTTGAAATTGAAATTCCTGAATCTGTAGGCAAGAAGAGAGATTTAAGGAGTTTCTTTAAAAATAAGGCTAAAAGCAACTATTCCATCTTTAGGTCCCAAATAATCATATTTGAAAATGATGTGCAGAGTATGATATTCCTAAAGATGAAAATGTTCCCTTTTGTTCCTGGTTTTCTGAGACCTTCTGACAGAACATTTGTGTCTTTAAGTACTTTTTCTGCATTTATGGAGATAATCTTATGATTTTTCTTTCTTAGCCTGATAAATCACATTGATTGACATTTGGATATTATATCAAGTTATACTCCTGAGATAAGTAAATAAATAAATCATGATATATTATCATTTTGTATATTATCATTTAATTTGCTAAAATTTTGTTAGGAATCCGTGTTCATGAGATTTATTGGTCTGTAGTTTTCTTATAAGGTCATTGGTTTATTTGGTATCAATTCTGTTCTTAAAGAACAAGCCAGAAAACTTCATTCTCAGCCGTTTTTAGAAAGCTGGTGTAGGACTGGTGTTGTTGCTCGTTTCATTGTTTTGTTGAATTCATCAGCGAATCCGTATGGACCTAAAGTTTTCTTTGTGGGAAATTTTTATTATAAGTTCAAATTCTTTAATAACTAAGGAATTATATATGTTACTTTTACTTTATAGTAAGCTTAAGTAATTGTTGTCTTTCAAGGAGTTAATCTAATATAAGTCCTTCATCTCTGATACTATCATTTGCTTTGAAATACATACTATTATATTGTAACATAATATACTAACTTTCTTTTGATTACTATTACTCTGTTTTCTTTAAGATTTATCATATATATTGTCTTAGTTAGGGTTTCTATCACTATGAAGAGACATCATGACCATGGCAACTCTTATANATGAAAAACATTTAATTGAGGTGGCTTACATTTTCAGAGGTTTATTCCATTATCATCGTGGTACAGCATGACGGNATGCAGGCAGACATGGTGCTGGAGAAGAGTCTGAGAGTTCTANATCTTGACTCACAGGCAACAGGAAGTGGTCTGAGACATTGGGCATGGCTTGAGCATGTATGAGGCCTCAAAGCCCACCTCCACAGCAATACACTTCCTCCAGCAAAGCTACANCTACTAATAGTGCCACTCCCTTTGGGGGCCATTTTCTTTCAAGCCACCATCTCTGTTAACTCTTCATTATGGGTATGTGTGTGGGTATGTATACAAGAGCATGGGTGCCCTCAGAGGACACAGGCATCAGATCTCCTGGAGCCGGAGTTATAGACAGTCACCTGAAGTGGATGCTAGGAGTCAAACTCAGATCTTCCGGAAGACCAGTACATGCCCTTAACTAGTGAGCCATCTCTTGTAGGTGAATGTTTTGTCTGGGTCCCACCAGGCCCCACGCGGTCCCGCAGCCACTTATAAATTAATAACTCAAAAGCTTATATTAATCACAACTGCTTGGCCATTAGCTCAGGCATATTACTGACTAGCTCTTATACTTAAATTCAGCCCATTTCTATTAATCTATGTTTTGCCACNTATTCTGTGGCTTTACCAGTCTNCAGGCATGTTGNTCCTTCNGCGGCGGCTGGCGTCTCCTCACTCAGTCTTCCTCTTCCCAGAATTCTCCTTGTTTGATTATCCCGCCTATACTTCCTGCCTGGCTACTGGCCAATCAGCATTTTATTTATTAATTAATCAGAGCAACACAGATTCACAGCATACAGAACAATATCTCCATCAATCTCTCCCATCTTTGGATTTTATATTGAATTTTTTATTTTGAGGATTTCAAATGACAGAGATTTAATCATTTCTATTTAATGTATTTATGAATAATTTGGCTTAATTATGTAATATTATTCTTTGTTCCACTTATTTCCCCTTTTCTTTCTTTTCATTTGGAATAATAATTTTATTAAAATTTTAAATTGTATTTATTTATATTTATTTGTCATTTATTTTGTGTGCATGCATGCCATGGCTTGTGTGTAGAGATCAGAGGACAACTTGCAGGAGTCAGTTCTCCTGTCCACTATGTGAGTCTTGGGGATTAAACTCAGGTTGTCAGGCTTAGCAGCAAGTGTCTTATTAACCTGCTGAGCTGCATGGCAGGGACACACAGACACAGACACACAGACACACACACACACACACACACACACACACACAGAGACACACACAGAGATACACACACACACACACACCAACACACACATGCGTTTACTAATCACTCTCCTCCCCAAAAGACAAGGCCTCAACAAAAGGTAATTATCTTTATTACCTTTTAAAGACAGTTGAATAAGATTGTCTTCATACTTATCCATGTGATGGCCATTTCTGGTGCTCTACATTTCTTTATATCAATTTTGGATTCTATTTAGCATTATTACTATTAATTATTATTAATTTTGCCAAAAGACTTCCTCCTCCATTTCTTTTAGTGTATGTCTGTTGGTGAATTCATGAAAGATGAATTCTTTCATCTTTTAAAGGATGTCTGAAAAAGTCTCCATTTCACTTTTGCTTTTGAAGGCTATTTCTAGTGAAAAAAGTACTTGAGATTGATGGGATATTATCTTTAGTACTTTTAGTATATTGTTTTGTCTTCTAACTTGAATTGCTTCTGATAAATTGATTCTCATCTTTGTTCTTTACATCATACACCTTTTTTCCTCTGAGTGGCATATAATTTTCTTTTTATCACTATTTCAGTGAAATTTTGCTGTTAAGCAATACTGTATGGGACCAAACCAATATTTATTCTGGGGGTAAAGCTTACCACTGAGGCCAGATTTCTCTGCTGCCCTGTCACCTTCTAAAGTTTAGACTCTTAGCTGAGTCTTTCCCCTCTGGCTGCTGAGAGCAGGTGCTCAGCCAGTCCTCNTGAGTCCTACANATGCTGTTTGCTCTAGTCTTCATGACCNGTCTCTNATACATGTGGATACAGTCCTTACACGCACNACTGGTATTCACCTGGGCATTCAAGGGCCCATTCTCTTGAGATCTTGCAGGCTCTTCTCTGCAGTTTTCTTTTCTGGGGTGCTTCCCCAACAACTCTGGGCTTCCTAACTTGCCTAGACTGCCAGCCTCTTCTCACTCACAGCTTCTCTTCCCTATGTTCTAGAGAAAAATTTCTAGACACTTTGTTGGCATAATGGTGTAGCTTGTTTCATTGGTTTTTTGTTTTTTGTTTTTTTTTTCTTCTGATAGGCATTATTGTCCTTCATTGTTTAATACCCCTTGTTCTGAAAGCCATTGTTCCATAATTTTGTCTGTTTTCCTCTAGTTGTTTTAGGAAGAACAGCAAATCTAATCCTCTTTTACCTGTTTTGACTAGAAGCAAAAGTCCAATTGAGTTATTAAAGTGGACACACTTTCTTATAATATGCCTCTCTTATAATTTTGTTGTGTGCCTAATCTTTAATGGCTGAGCCATCTCTCTAGCCCATATTATGCTTCTCATAAAGGGATTCTCACTGTTCTTAGGATAAAGTCCATATTTCTTAGGAAAGTCATCAAAATGAATGACTTCTTGCTTATCTCATGCCACATTTTCTTTACATCTGTCAAACCAGCCACCTTTCATTTGTTCAGACTCAACAGGCACTTCCACTTCTGCTCTACCTTTTACACAGTTACTTATCTATATTCTTCAGAGTTTGCCCAAGTATCATTTTTTCAGGGAAATTATCCTCAGCTTCCCCCAGTAAATTGTGTATATATGAGTTAGATTTCATTATTATAATGAAATGCCTGATGAAGGCTAAGTTTTCAAAGCAAAGAGGTTTATTGCTCACAGTTTTGGAAAACCAGACAACCCCATTATCCAGACAATTTAACCTANGATGAGAGCCCTCTTGGCTATAACACATCATNGCTGATTGCATCATAGTGGGAACACAAGTGGGAACAAGACATCCTATCACAGAATTGGAAGCCATAGAGGAGCTTGGGGTCTCNCAACNTTTTCCAAGGACTGTGGACTAACCCAAGAATCTCTCCCTGGGTCTCACTCCTTACAATCACACCTCCTAATATTGCTACGCTAAGGTCAGTGTCTCAAGACATGAACCTTTTCCAGACAAGCACAAACAANATCCAAAGCATAGCATGTTGATTTTATGATTGTCCCTAAACTTTGAAATCAATGCTAANATTGAGATGTTGTAATATATTGANTAATTTCTGAGGGCTTTGCAAGTTGTGTATTTTATAGTTCCATTCTTGNTACTATGGGAAACTTTGGGACAAGTTAGGTAGTATATCATGCAATAAAGTTTACTGGACCCAGAAGTAATTAATAGGGTAGGTTAATTTGATTATCTGGAACAACTACAAGAAAAAGGAAGCAGAAATTAGCCACAAATGATTGACTGAAGAAAAAGTACAGAGATTAAATGGTTGAAACCAAATTGTTGTAACTGCAAGGAGCCAGTGTTGGAGAAAAGGCCAGAAGACAACGGGAAATCATAGGTTGAGTTGATACAAGCATGCAGTGAGGACAAGGGGCAAGACCACAGTCAGTTCAGAACACTTAATGCTCTACAAGTGAGGGGGGCTAGATGGCCTGAAGGTCTCCACTATTACACACAAATTATGTGATGACTACATGAGGGAGGTCAAATTATAGGGAACCGGTTAGAGAAAATTTCCCCAGACCCTACACAATTAGATTTTCCCAGCGTTTTTCCTGGACAGCCTTAGAGTCTCTTTGGGAAAAAAAAATTAAATATATATATATATATATATATATATATATCATCTCTCTCCTGTTACACATTTATTTTTGCACTAGTCATAATAGCTAGGGTATGAAATAAGCCTAGATGTCTTACAACAGATGAATGGATAAAGAAAATGAAGCATATATACACAATGGAAATTTATCCAGTAAATAAAGATGAAATTATATCTTTTCTAGGAAAATGAATAGAACTAGAGATCATCATGCTAAGCAAAATAAGCCAAACCCAGAACGACAAATCCCACTTTTCTCCTAATATTGAGAGTCTAGGCTTGGATATCTGTAAATGTTAGGAGGGGTTGAAGAGAAGAGGAAATCAAGGGTAGGTTGCAAGGGCAGAGGGCAGACAGACATAAAGGAGATGAACGGGATCGGGATGCATGATGTGAAATCCACAAAGAATCAATAAAAAGTTTAAAAGATTGAGAGAGAGAGGAGGAGGAGGAAGAAGAGGAGGAGGAAGTGGTTTAAGGGGTAGAGAGTGTATAAAGAGGAAAAAATGAAAAATATAATTTATAAGTTTTCTCATACCCAGAAAATATATATGAGAAAAGAAATCATAAAGAGGAATTTGTGTTCCAACTGTGTGGCTTAAATTAGGCAAAACTGTCTTGTCTCCAGGCACTGCCTACTATGCTCACAACAATGACTGTGTATATGCCTCCTTGGTTCTACATTTACACTCACTGAACCCATAGTTCATCTGATTCTGACTCTGGCTCTGGTCCCAATTTATAGTTGTGCTCTTGTCCTTTGTACTAGTCTTTGCTGCATTTGTTTTTCTACTTCTGATTCTTGGCTTGCTCAAAAAAAGGTACTAATGGTCACTCACTTCAAAGCCTTTCGTTTTTATTATTCTGCAAGGACCCAGCACTGTTCATGAGCTACTGACTCACTCAAAATCAGTGGACCTCACATGAATGATTCACATCAGTGGTTTTTTATGTAGTGTTATTTTACTAATATCATCCTCGTGGTGCTAGCTGCAATGGCAAAGTCCAGATCATTGCCTACTGTGTATTTTGGCTTCTTCTCTCCAGCAATTGGAGTGAGTGGCAAAGGCACTGGGTTCTGAGTGGAGACCTCGAGCCATGATCACAAAGATCTACTACAATGAATAGTTGCAAGGGCAGAGTATATAGATGGGTATATAGGTGATAAGCCTTAAAGTGAAAGGTTTCTGTCTCATGGATCAAGAAACTTGTTATTGTCTAGATTAAGGAATAGTACTGAATGCTCTGTAGCTATTGTGAGTGGAGTCACAGAGTCTACTCTGTATCATCTCCCTCATGTTCAGGATTAGTGCACTGAACTTTCATTTATTTGACATATATATTGAAAACCGACCATGTCTGTGCTGAGTACAGGACTAGAACTTGATGCAATAGTGAATCCATCAGGTTTGGACTCTGATATTACTGAGCTTAAATCATGCTAGTTCCAAATAGATAAAAAAGGGTTGTTGTCACTCCCTCAGAGAGTTGTGGAAAGATGTTGCCAGATGGGTCTAAGAAGCAGGCAAAAGCTAATTAGAGGGCCTTGAGGAATAGCTCAGCAGTTAAGAGCACTTATTGCTCTGCCAGAGGATCACAGTTCAGATCCCAGGACCTATGTCATGTGGCTCATAACCCCTTATAACTACAACTCCAAGGAATCCAACATCCTCTTCTGGCTTCCATGGGCACATGCATGCTTGCACACCACACACACACATATACACACACACACACACACACCCAAAAATAAATTAAAAGAAAGACAGTCATAGAGGGTTATTGTAAGGATTTCTATCTTTATTCAAGGAAAGGTAGACTGGTAATAAAACCTATTACAGAGCGTACTATGATTTGTGCTTTGGAAGATCTTATTAGTTGTCTTGTGGAAGTGGCCCAAAGAACACACTGCAATCAGCCAGAGGCTGATTCAGTAGATCCAAGAAAGATACTCTGCTGTCTTAGACCATTGTGTATGCCGGGGAGGTCACTACAAGTGGTGTAATTCAAGTAAAATGTTGAAGTTAATAAGGCTTGCGGATGGGTTAGAAATAGAATAAGCCACTGCTCTAATTACAGATGTTCCAACTAGCCAGTCACCGTTAAAAAAAAAAAAAAGATCTCCTCTCAAACTTTGCTAAGAAAAGAAAAGTCATCAGAAAACAACTTCCTAATTACCTGCCAACAAATGTGCACTTAGAAGGGGCTGGGGAGAGGTTGTGTCTTCAAGGGAGAGAGAGACTACAGTTAAAGTAATAGCAGAGGACAAGTCCAGGCAAGTTTCTAAAGGTATACAGGAAATGTCTGCAAAAGACTTGGCTGCCCTTCTGAGCTCTTTACTGAAGTCTGCAGACAGAGGAGGGGTCTATGATCTGCAGGCAGGAAAAGAAAGCGAGTGATAAGGAGGGGGNNNNG
>LZPO01008165.1:73223-84047 GCA_001675575.1 Neotoma lepida | reverse complement strand
TGTTGTCCTGATATTTGTAGGGGATATGTGGGAATCATAAGGAACTAATAATTAAAATTAAGAAAAAAGTATATATATACACATATATATATACATATATATGTATGGTGTAGAACATTATTTTAAGATGTGTTATATTTCTTTATGCTGTGGAACATTTGTTCAATGATGCAAAAATGTGTTGCATTCTTTTATGTTGCATTTGTTTAACTCTGTGAAGCTGTGGTACCTTGCCTGTCTAAAACATCTCATTGGTCTTATAAAGATCTGAATGGCCAGTAGCAAGGCAGGAGAAAGGATACACAGGGTTGGCAGGCAGTGAGAATAAATAGGAGGAGAAATCTGGGGAGAGAAGGATCGAGGAAAGAGAAAAGGAGGAGAGGAAGACACCAGGGACCAGCCACCCAGCTACACAGCAAGTCATGGAGTAAGAAGTAAAGAAAGGTATACAGAAATAGAGAAAGATAAAAGCCCAGTGGTAAAATAGATGGAATAATTTAAGTTAAGAAAAGCTGGGTAGAAACAAGCCAAGCTAAGGCTGGGCATTTATAAGACTCCATGTGATTTATTTGTGAGCTGGGTGGCGGGTCCCCAAAGAGTCAAAAAGTCAGAGTAAAAAACAACCAACTATATATATAGATATAAATGTATGTATATATGTATACATAGATGCATATCTTTTATATGTATATATGTACACACATATACACACATATATTTATGAGTGAGGCAGTAAAATCAAAGCATCATGATTCAGGAATGAAGATAGAGAATGGTTCTTAGGTCCAAAAGATAAAACTGTAACCAGAATGAATTACTGGTACATTTAATGGAAGAATGTATTAGTTGGGGATAAGGTTGCTCAAAAATAGAAACAAAACAAAAGTGGTAGGTGGTAATGGGGAGGAATCTCAAAGACAAAGCATTTGCACCCATTCTGCACTGTTATCCCATTTTANCTTGCTAGAAGTACTTGACATTATGGGATGGCTTTTGTTAGCTGGCTACACTAATCCAGCCATGCCCCTGTCATCAGAAACCCCACATATCTTTTTTTTTTAAATTTATTTATTATGTAGACAGAAGAGGGCGCCAGATCTCATTATAGATGGTTGTGAGCCACCATGTGGTTGCTAGGAATTGAACTCAGGACCTCTGGAAGAACAATCAGTGCTCTTAACCTCTGAGCCACCTCTCCAGCCCCCTTTTTCTTTTTTCTTTTTTTTTTTCACCCCACATATCTTATATAGAAGCAGAGACTGTGATAGGGTAAACTTGATGGTAATTCTTTTCAATGCAGATTAATAAATTGTCGTTTCACCATATGTCCACCGTTTTGAGGTTTACTAGAAGAAAGTGACATCCCTGAATTCAGTCAGTTCAGGGCTAGAGACCAAATTACATGCCAGGCTGTAAAAATGAAGGAACAGTAAAGAACTGACCAAGGTAAGGGGCAGCTGATTTCTGGTTACTGGTTATCCGACTTTCCACCTGTAACATCCTTTCTCTTTTATGAAATCTTTCTTTGTGTATAGAGATGAGAATTATGAATTCATGCAGTAAGTATGAAAACCTTTTCATGTTATTTTAATGAAAAGGTTAAAACATAATACCTTGTCCATCATGAAAGATACTTTAAAATACACACAACTATGGACACAATAGTAAGGGACACGGAAAAAGAAGGGGCATTTGCATTTGAGGGGCAGACATGCCAATCACATTTCTATTTTTATCAGATTTTTGTTTACTTCATAAAAATGAGAATAGAAGCAAATTCTGCATCTGAAGTTTTCTAATAAGGTATATAGCGCTTGCATCTATGGTGTAAGAAACCTCATAGAAGAAGGGGGCAGAAAGATGGTAAGAGCCAGGATACCAGAAAGTCTGCTGTGAAAGTCTCTCCTAGAAATGGCTGCATAAACAAGACCAGAGGAATGGCGATATCAATGGACATATTCATGTGTGAAGGGGGAATTTCATGGGGTCCCACTCCTAGACAAAGAACTACAGGCAACTAATGCTTCTGGGAGAAGGAGAATTAGTCTCTCCCAGAGATGAGCCTCCTTATTTGTCCAAGGCAGAGTATTCAGCCCTGAAACCATTTATATACAAGCAACAAAAAGAGACTTAGAGCAGGTTTTATTTACATATATGTGTGCATTCACATATATACATATGTGTATATATATNTGTGTGTGCAATAATAATAAATAAAAATAAAGACACTGAGAGTTGTGGGAGATATGGGAGGGGTTTAAAGGAGGAAAGGGAGAGGGAAAGTGTTATAATTCTATTTCAATTAAAAACATTAAAAATTACCATCTTAAAATATATTTAGTAATATAAAATAAAAACATATCTAATACTACTATTAATTAGATGTTAAAACATATTAAACAATATTGTTTGGAAATGTTTCATCTCTAATTGGTCCTGCAATCTGATCTACACATGACAACCAAGAAAACTCACATCCAAAATGAAAATGCAAGCTGGACTTGGTGTTGCACACCTATAATTCCAGCACTCAGGAGGCTGAGGCAGGAAGACTATCTCAAGTTCAAGGCCATCCTGTTTTGTATTGTGAGTTCCAGGCCAGTCAATGTTATAAGATCCTGTCTCAAAAACCAAAACCAAACAAATCAGCAATAAAAAAAATGTGCAACAGCCACATACCTCATGCCCCAATGAGTATTTTTCAGACATGAAGCTTTTTAATTTTTGGAAAAGTAGAAACATATTGAGCGTTTAAAGCTATCTTTTAACTATGTTGATGACTCCAAATAAGATCTGATAAATTGCCGGGTAGTGGTAGCACATGCCTTTAATCCCAGCACTTGGGAGGCAGAGGCAGGTGGATCTGTAAANGGAAGCAGAGTTTTTCTGTCCTGACTGNCTAGTCCCAAACAAACACACAAAAGCTTATATTAATTACAAAATGCNTGGCCAATAGCTCAGGCTTATTATTAACTAGCTCTTACTTTTAAATTAATCTATTTCTATTAATCTATGTATTGCNGCATGGCCCATGGCTTTACCGGTCCTCTGGCATCTTGCTTCTTGGGGGGCTCTCTTGACTCCACTTTTCTTCATCCCAGTCTGTTTGATTGTCTCACCCAACTTTATCCTGCCTTGCTATAGGCCAAACAGCTTTATTATTATCTGATGATAATATATATTCACAGCATACAGCAGGATCATCCCACAGCATGGACCTCTGAGTTTGAGGCCAGTCTTGTTCACAGAACAAGTTCCTGGACAGCCAGGGCTACACAAAGAAACCCTGGCTCAAAAAAAAAAAATCTGATAAATTACTTGGCAACAAATAAATATAAAAATGTATTTTTGGATTTTCCTTTCTAATAACCAGATTAATATACAGGCATGGTGCTTTTCTCTTCATTTTCGCTTAGCTGTTAAAGTCACTAGCAGTGAGCAGCGAGACTCAATTTTGTTAGAAATAGTCTTTATACGCAGACACTCATAATGAACACAATGGTGACTTCTACGTATGTCCTCATCAGTTGAAGGGTTTTAGAGAGGATTGTTTTGTATGACTAATATACAGTGGAGTTCATTGTTGAAGCTTACTACTGTTCAGTTTGTATAACAAACTGTAGAACAAAAACTATTTACACAATATTCACATTGCACTGGGTATTATATATAATTGAGAGNTGGTGTCAAGTCCACAGGAGAATGTCCATAGGCTTCATGCAAGTACCATACTGCTTCATTTAGGGGACCTGGACATCCACAGACTTTGGTGTCCTGAGGGTGATGTAATGATATAATGACAATGAAGGATGANTGAGATTTTAACCTTAAGTATTTAATATCACTAAGGTGTGGTGACATATGAAATCCAAGCATTTGGGAGGCGAGGCAGAACCAGTGTCAGCTTGGGCTTCACAGCAAGTTCAAGGCCAGCCTAGAATATGTAGTNAGATGTCTCAAAAAAAGAAAAGTATTGAATATTCTTCAAACAGTTTTAAGTATTACTGGAAGTGTGCTCATTCCAGTTCTGGCCCCTCCTGGCTCCAGCACTGTTGCCTTTTCCCACACTGAATCAGCTTAGTGAAGGTCTACATCTCCCTCTAGAGTACGGACATTGTCACTCTCCGCTCATTTAGAAGCAGAAATAGTCTCTGCATGGGAATTTTGTCAGTCTCCACAGTTCTACAGTTTAAGGCGATTGTCACCAAAGACTTTACTGCTGGGTTGCCTTGTTTGACCTCCTCCTGATTGATGTGAATTTACCAGTCACTGGTTGCCATAGTCGGAACAATTTCTCAGAGACTAAAGCAAAAATATGGAGTCATGGCTCATAAAATCCAAGCAAGCTGAAGTATCTCTGGGGAAAATGAGGAGAGAGTGGATTGGACTATTAAGGAATGAACAGAGTTCATTCTGTCTGCAGGTATGTGATCACTTGAAGTCAGTCCTCAAAACACCTTAAATCCAAATAAAGTGTAATATATTTGAGTAGTCTCTATAAGCCTTATTCATAACATGAAAAATGCAAACTTAGAGGTAGTCAAAAGTGTGTGTATGTTTGTGTGTGTGTGTGTGTGCATATGTGTATGCATGTATGTATGTGTGTGTATGCGTGTGTATGTGCGTGTGTATATGTGTGTATGTGTATGTGTGTATATGTGTGTATGTGTGTGTGGTATATGTATGCATACATGATTGTGTATGTGTATGCACGTGGAGGCTAAAAGTCAATGTCGGATATATATTCCTCAGTCACTCCCCACCTTACTTTTTTTGACACAGGGTCATAATGAACCTGGAGTTCAATGGTGGGGCCAGACTAACTTGTCAACAATCCCCAGATTACCCTCTGTCTCTGCCTTCTTAGCACTGGGACTCCACGCACGTATCACATGGGTCTGGGCATCTGAACTCAGGTCCTCACGCTTGTGTGACAAGCCCTTAATTGATGGAGCCATCTCCTCAGCCCTTTTTGCTTGTTTAGTTGCATTTTTATTTTGCAGTGACTTTTACCTCAAAGATCTAGAAACACTGTAGGCATACATCACATATATACATCATAGATACACAAATGTGCATATCATATGCATAGATCGATCAACCTACTTTCAGGAGATTAAAGAAGCTACATAGGACACACTATTTAAATTATGTTGCACCTCCACATTTAGACATATGCATATTCTTAGTTGCCTTTCTTTTCTCCATAACCAATGAGAACACATTTGAAGTAAATATAAAAGGAATAAAAATATACTTTTGTTGTTTCTTTCATTAAAAGAAATTCTTGGGCTGGAGAGATGGCTCAGCAGTTAAGAGCACTGGCTGCCCTTCTAGAGGCCCTAAGTTCAATTCCTAGCACCCACATGATGGCTCACAACCATCTGTAATGAGATCTAATGCCCCCTTCTATCATGCAGGTATACANGCAAATAGAGCACTCATATACATAAATACATAAATAAAATGAATCTTAAATAAGAAGCTCTTGTATATGAAGATGAGAGGGGAGGTGGCAAGGAGGAGTTGGAGGGAGAGAGGGAAGATGACATGATTAAAATGTATAGACACATGTGTAAGTCTCAAAGAATGAATAATAAAAGTCTGTCTAAAAAAGAAGCTCTTGTGGNGGTGAAAAGCAAATCTTAACTCCTTATAGCAGACATAGCCCACAGCGTACAGCTTACCCACCTCACCAACCGCATTAGCTACTGCTGTACAACACATCATTCCACTCCTCAGGCACTTAGAGCAGGAAACTTGCCATCTCAGAGTCATGGTGAGTCAAGAATCCAGGGCTTGCTTTCCTGAGGTCATCTTCCTTGAGATCAAAGCCTCCAGGGGTCTGCTTGGTGGAGAATGTGCTTCTGAGCTTCTCAGGTGGGACTTGGGATTTGATTCCCTATGGGCTGTTGCATTGAGGGCATTAATCTTTCACCAGCTGTTTGATCAGGACTTGCCCTCAGTCCCTTGTCCCATGTGACAGCTCACAGCATAGTGATTGCACTCTTCCCTCATAGCAATTCAGTAAGGAAGAATGTGTAGGATGGAAGCCACTGGGCTTTTTTGTAACCCAATGTCACAAGTAACCCTTCACTTTTGCCGCATTCTAGTGATTAAGAGTGAGTTCTTCGTTCCAATTCACACACAAAGGGAGGAGGCTGTACAAAGATATGGATGTCAGAACTCAGGCAATAACTCCAGGAACAACTGGAACCATCTTAAATGATGCCTACAACATTGTTCCATCCAGAAATTTCATGAAGAAAGGTGTTTGTGACCATCTTGGAGCATGCTCCCTGTTTCCCCAGATGTCTCCAGTCTACTGACTCATCTTATGACTGTAGTTACTTGCCTACCTGTAAATTTCCCTTCAGAGTATCATATAACATTTTATCATCCTATCCTTGCAGATCCTAGGAGACACTTGTCAAACATACTTTAAAAATCATATCTCATTTTGCCTCATTGGGTGGGTGAAATCAATTTAAACTAAGCCCCAAGAACGATCTTGAAGAGTGAAATGTGACATAGCAACATTACATCTTCAATGATGCTCTAAATAGAGAGGAGAGCACCATATCTTCATGACAGATGGTTTCAGGGATGACGGCATTGCATTGCAGTCCCTCCCCACCCACCACCACCATTTAAGTTTTCATAGAATGATTTATATTTTTTTGTAGAAAATAAATAAGAGACCAAACCAGGTATGAATTGGACTTTATAAATATTGTTATGGTAAATCACAAGCAGTTTGATTCAAGAATCTTTCAAAGTTAGAGAATGCTCATTACCAACCATCATCTAAATAGCATCCATGTACCTCTGTGATATTTCTACAAATTCCTAAAAACACAGCGTTCAAACTGGAACTGTCAATAAACTTGCCATCGTGTCAAGGGATGTCTCACTCAAACGTCAATGCCACTGAGAGCCCATTTTCCGACTCTTTCCTTATGAAGTAATATAATTCTTGTCACCTTTCTGTATATACTATAGACTCCAGGCTGTTCTGAACAACCTTATATGGATGTTCTTGTACTTCCTATTGACTTTGGGAAGCAAACACGTGAGTTAAAGACACTTTTCTGCTGGCCAACCAAACAATATAGGATGAAGCAAAACTTCAAAATCTTGTAGTCCAAATCGAGATTCTTTCTCTCAAAACAGATATGTGTGTGTACTATTTATATAGTTGAGAACTGCCAAGGGAACATTTTCT
The DNA here is from genome assembly GCA_001675575.1 of Neotoma lepida. Classification (NCBI taxonomy): domain Eukaryota; kingdom Metazoa; phylum Chordata; class Mammalia; order Rodentia; family Cricetidae; genus Neotoma; species Neotoma lepida. The sequence continues at coordinate 76,822 of LZPO01008165.1, read as the reverse complement.
AAGGTATGTTTGAATGAATCACTAATTATTTTTTTATTCTAATGAAAGCCACTAGATGGCAACATTTGTTAAATTAAGGTACAAATTTTACTATTGATTGGTTTTCTATGAGCGATTTATTTATTTTTCATTGACTAAATTAACATTGCTTTATTTACAGGTNATTTTTCTAGAACTGCTGAGATTTTTAGTGGGACCAAGCCTGGAGTGGTAGGTGCTGCTTTGGCTTGCTTCTGTCTGACTTTAGTTCAGGGTGAAGATGAGTTTCTATGAAACTTGCAGTTTCTTCCTGGAGGTTTTCCCACATTCCATAGTTCTGCTACAAAGTACTTCTTGTTTGCTTAATATTAAACACAGCAAACACATTAACAGCACTTTTCAGAAATATGTTGTGTCATCACAAGCTTTAGGAATTACAAANAAAATTCGTACTGCCTGGAATGTGCCACTCCTTCCAAGTGTGCACTCCTGTGCGTACTGTGAGTCCTAGCTTCCATATACGTCTTTTTTTTTTTTCTCTTTGGTATCTCTCCCACTAATGTAGGCAGTTAGTATCTTAACTGCCCCATCTTAACACATCTTAACACATGGTCCCTTTGAGCCTTTGNTGTATGACACATGCCTAGTGACATATGTGTCTAATATAACTTGGCTCTTTTGGGGGTACTTCAAAGCAGTCTTTTAAAGAATAATACATATAATCTCTACAGCCCTCTCTAGTCACAGCCTANAGTTCTTAGCATTGTGTCTGACACCACAGCTTCTCAATGCCTGGGTAGAGAATCTCATTACCTACCTGTCTATCTGACCCTTTACCCAAGGCATTTGACTTCCTTTCACGAATCTGCTATCACTCAATGCTTTAAAAGGCCCTCGCTTCTGTCTTGTGCCTATGTGAGGATTTCTTTAGAAATTTTAAAGATAGTAATTATGAATAAGAAGGTGTACAGTTTTAAACATGAATGACAACTGCCATTCAGTCCAGATGCTCATTAACTAGTTTGACTTTCTCTGTTTTTTGAACTTCCCTTGAGTGTGTATATGATACACTTTTTAATCAATCCAAGGCTGAGGTTGTAATTACACCTTCCTCCTACAAATTTAAGCAGGGTTTGGCCCATATTATTGGTCAAGACACGGTGACAGTTAGGTATGATATAAAAAGAGACTTGGTTTCCCCTTGCAAACAGTAAAAATATCAAACACTTGTTCTTCTAAACATCCTTTGCAGACAAACGACTGCTTGGTGAAGGTTATAGTAGGGCTCACAGTTTCCATTCCTCACAAACCTATATATGTTTTCACTGACCATTTACTTAGAGTTTCATTGGCTGTTATCAAGCTGTTGGTCTGATTATTGTACTCTCTCCTATATTAGTTACTTTTCTGTTACTGTGATAGAACACCATGCCCAAACAACTTACAGAAGAAAAGGTTTATTTTGGCTTACGGTTCCAGAGAGCTAGAATCCTAATGGTGGGGACTTCGTGGCAGCAGGTGGCAGGAATGTCAGCAGGAAAGGGAGCTGGGCACTAACATTATGAACACAAGCACAAAGCAGACAGTGCAAACTGGAAGTAGGTGGGGTTTTACTCTCAAAGGTGGCCCCTCATCACACACTTCCTCCAGCAAGGCCATACCTCCTATACCTCCNCAGAGTGCCACCAACTAGAGACCAAGTGCCTGAGACTATGGGGACATTTCTCATTCAACTGCCACACCACCTAGAGGCTCCCTTAGNGACAAATCTAATTTTAAACTTGGTCACATTGTCAGTTGTATGACTGAGGGATCTTCTNTTGGGTTAGCTCTTCTCTGAAGNCTGGTTGCTTGGCATATAGCCTTNTTGAACATGGGCCACTTATGCTCCATACCCNCAAGCAGAGCTGTCTTCATGGGCATGCATCTATGCTGTAGCAAAAGGCTCTGCACTTAGAAGGCTCTATACTTGGTTTTATGTTCTACCACNGTNGTTTTAAANTTCTTTTTGTTCTTGTTTTAAGANANGGTCTCACTATGTAGCTCTGGNCAGCCTGGACTTTGGTACATAGANCAGGNTGGCTTTGAACTCACAGAGATCCTTCCNCCTCTGACTCTGCCTTTGCCTCCAGAGTGCTTGNATTAAAGNCCTGGCTTGTTTTTAATTTTCTAATAGCATTTGGACAAAGGGCTTTGTTTGCTGTTCTTATATTGTATTTTACAAATTATNTAGCCAATCCTATCTTCAAGGAAAGTCTCTGGTTTTGGTCNATAATAGAGACTTAAAAAAATAACATGTCATGCTTGGCAGTGGTAGAGCATGCCTTTAATCTCAGCACTTGGGAGGCAGAGGCCAGCCTGGTCCAGGACAGCTAGGGCTACACAGAGAAACCATGTCTCAAAAACAAACAAACAAACAAAAACAAGCCAGCAAACAAAATAACATGTCACCACAAGTCTGCCATCTATCACCACTCCCATTCATATACTATAATCATAAGAGAGATATCCCATCATCTTTGTGTAGTCAACCGGTATGAAGTAAGTCATAGATCCTAACGACATAAATGGGAAGATTATAAAAGAATATGAGGTCAGATTATGAGAGCCATACATGGAGTCTTTTTGCTACAAAACTATAAACTGAAATATGGCAAGTAAAACCCATGTAGCTAAAAATGACTGAGGATTTTTCTGCCAGCCATGCTTTTTCTAGCATCACTCTTTCTTGGAATTTCTAAGCATCTTATTCATAGTCATTATATCCTACAAAGCTTTGTCTCCAAGAATTGACTTCACAATTGATCCCTTTGTCACTTGCTCATAGATTGTCAGGGTGTTCTATTGAGGGCTAACACAGTGCCAAGAGGGAACCCTTATCTTGGGAGATCAGGGTGTTGTCCTTCCTAATAGATTTTGTGGTCTGAGACAGAAACTAGGCTGTGGGGGCTGTTTTTATTGATTATCAGAACACAGATTTCAGAGGCAAATAACTGTATGTTGTAGTTCACAAGATTACATCAAATATCCTGCCTGTGTATTTTTTATATCTTATATTTAGAATGCTGCTTTTGTTGTCTAATCTGAGAAATATTAATACTTAAAAATAAATATCTGAAAGATATCANTTAGTACTTAAAGGACATTACCTGTTTACATTGGGTGACATAATGTTAAATTGTATGAAAACAGACACTGCCATGGCTAGGGAGATGGCTTAGTCTGTAAAGGGCCTGCTGTGTAAGCTTGAGGACCCAAGTTTAGATCCAGGAGTCTGTATGAATCCCTAGCATGGGAGGCAGGGCAGGAACAAAAAGATCCCTAGAGCTTGTTGGCCAGGTAGTCTATCCAGTTGGTGAGTTAGAGTCTAGAGAGTGACTATTGCCCAAAAGATAGGGTGGGTAGCAACCAAGGAAGATCCCCGACACTAATCCCTGGCCTCCATGTATCTGCTGGGATCCAATCCCCAGCAAGTCCTCATGACAGCATAGCAAGTACTCTTAACCAGTGAGCCACTTCTCCAGCCCCTTCCCTTTATTGTTATCATCATCACATTTTATTTTAGTATTTTATATGTATGGATGTTTGCCTGCATGTATGTAAGTGTACCACATGTGTGC
>LZPO01008165.1:50987-69763 GCA_001675575.1 Neotoma lepida | reverse complement strand
ATAACTTGGCTCTTTTGGGGGTACTTCAAAGCAGTCTTTTAAAGAATAATACATATAATCTCTACAGCCCTCTCTAGTCACAACCTACAGTTCTTAGCATTGTGTCTGACACCACAGCTTCTCAATGCCTGGGTAGAGAATCTCATTACCTACCTGTCTATCTGACCCTTTACCCAAGGCATTTGACTTCCTTTCACGAATCTGCTATCACTCAATGCTTTAAAAGGCCCTCACATTCTGTCTTGTGCCTATGTGAGGATTTCTTTAGAAATTTTAAAGATAGTAATTATGAATTAGAAGGTGTACAGTTTTAAACATGAATGACAACTGCCATTCACTCCAGATGCTCAGTAACTAGTTTGACTTTCTCTGTTTTTTGAACTTCCCTTGAATGTGTATATGATACACTTTTTAATCAATCCAAGGCTGAGGTTGTAATTACACCTTCCTCCTACAAATTTAAGCAGGGTTTGACCCATATTATTGGTCAAGACACAGTGACGGTTAGGTATGATATAAAAAGAAACTTGGTTTCCCCTTGCAAACAGTAAAAATATCAAACACTTGTTCTTCTAAACATCCTTTGCAGACAAATGACTGCTTGGTGAAGGTTATAGTAGGGCTCACAGTTTCCATTCCTCACAAACCTATATATGTTTTCACTGACCATTTACTTAGAGTTTCATTGGTTGTTATCAAGCTGTTGGTCTGATTATTGTACTCTCTCCTATATTAGTTACTTTTCTGTTACTGTGATAGAACACCATGCCCAAACAACTTACAGAAGAAAAGGTTTATTTTGGCTTACGGTTCCAGAGAGCTAGAATCCTAATGGTGGGGACTTCGTGGCAGCAGGTGGCAGGAATGTCAGCAGGAAAGGGAGCTGGGCACTAACATTATGAACACAAGCACAAAGCAGACAGTGCAAACTGGAAGTAGGTGGGGTTTTACNCTCAAAGGTGGCCCCTCATCACACACTTCCTCCAGCAAGGCCATACCTCCTATACCTCCNCAGAGTGCCACCAACTAGAGACCAAGTGCCTGAGACTATGGGGACATTTCTCATTCAACTGCCACACCACCTAGAGGCTCCCTTAGNGACAAATCTAATTTTAAACTTGGTCACATTGTCAGTTGTATGACTGAGGGATCTTCTNTTGGGTTAGCTCTTCTCTGAAGNCTGGTTGCTTGGCATATAGCCTTNTTGAACATGGGCCACTTATGCTCCATACCCNCAAGCAGAGCTGTCTTCATGGGCATGCATCTATGCTGTAGCAAAAGGCTCTGCACTTAGAAGGCTCTATACTTGGTTTTATGTTCTACCACNGTNGTTTTAAANTTCTTTTTGTTCTTGTTTTAAGANANGGTCTCACTATGTAGCTCTGGNCAGCCTGGACTTTGGTACATAGANCAGGNTGGCTTTGAACTCACAGAGATCCTTCCNCCTCTGACTCTGCCTTTGCCTCCAGAGTGCTTGNATTAAAGNCCTGGCTTGTTTTTAATTTTCTAATAGCATTTGGACAAAGGGCTTTGTTTGCTGTTCTTATATTGTATTTTACAAATTATNTAGCCAATCCTATCTTCAAGGAAAGTCTCTGGTTTTGGTCNATAATAGAGACTTAAAAAAATAACATGTCATGCTTGGCAGTGGTAGAGCATGCCTTTAATCTCAGCACTTGGGAGGCAGAGGCCAGCCTGGTCCAGGACAGCTAGGGCTACACAGAGAAACCATGTCTCAAAAACAAACAAACAAACAAAAACAAGCCAGCAAACAAAATAACATGTCACCACAAGTCTGCCATCTATCACCACTCCCATTCATATACTATAATCATAAGAGAGATATCCCATCATCTTTGTGTAGTCAACCGGTATGAAGTAAGTCATAGATCCTAACGACATAAATGGGAAGATTATAAAAGAATATGAGGTCAGATTATGAGAGCCATACATGGAGTCTTTTTGCTACAAAACTATAAACTGAAATATGGCAAGTAAAGCACATGTAGCTAAAAATGACTGAGGATTTTTCTGCCAGCCATGCTTTTTCTAGCATCACTCTTTCTTGGAATTTCTAAGCATCTTATTCATAGTCATTATATCCTACAAAGCTTTGTCTCCAAGAATTGACTTCACAATTGATCCCTTTGTCACTTGCTCATAGATTGTCAGGGTGTTCTATTGAGGGCTAACACAGTGCCAAGAGGGAACCCTTATCTTGGGAGATCAGGGTGTTGTCCTTCCTAATAGATTTTGTGGTCTGAGACAGAAACTAGGCTGTGGGGGCTGTTTTTATTGATTATCAGAACACAGATTTCAGAGGCAAATAACTGTATGTTGTAGTTCACAAGATTACATCAAATATCCTGCCTGTGTATTTTTTATATCTTATATTTAGAATGCTGCTTTTGTTGTCTAATCTGAGAAATATTAATACTTAAAAATAAATATCTGAAAGATATCANTTAGTACTTAAAGGACATTACCTGTTTACATTGGGTGACATAATGTTAAATTGTATGAAAACAGACACTGCCATGGCTAGGGAGATGGCTTAGTCTGTAAAGGGCCTGCTGTGTAAGCTTGAGGACCCAAGTTTAGATCCAGGAGTCTGTATGAATCCCTAGCATGGGAGGCAGGGCAGGAACAAAAAGATCACCAGAGCTTGTTGGCCAGGTAGTCTATCCAGTTGGTAAGTTAGAGTCTAGAGAGCGACTATTGCCCAAAAGATAGGGTGGGTAGCAACCAAGGAAGATCTCTGACACTAATCCCTGGCCTCCATGTATCTGCTGGGATCCAATCCCCAGCAAGTCCTCATGACAGCATAGCAAGTACTCTTAACCAGTGAGCCACTTCTCCAGCCCCTTCCCTTTATTGTTATCATCATCACATTTTATTTTAGTATTTTATATGTATGGATGTTTGCCTGCATGTATGTAAGTGTACCACATGTGTGCAGTGCCCATTAAGGCCAGAAGAGGGCAGTAGATTGCCTGGAACTGGAGTTACAGAGAGTTGAAAATCACTGTGTAGGTGCTGGGAATAAAACACAGATCCTCTGGAAGGTGCTTTTACTGGCTGAGCCATCTCACCAGCCCTGCCTCTACTTTATTTTTTGNTTCATTTATTTTTATTTGTTTTTACATCTATTTATTTATTTAAGTGGGATGGAGACTCATATGCCACAGTGTCTGTGTGGCACTTAGAAAGGTTGGAGGACAATTTGTGGAAGTTGGTTTTCTAGCATCCTGGAAATTGTTCTCAGGTCCTTAAGCTCAGCAGCAAGTGTCTTTACCTGCTGAACCATCTTACCAGCCCTATTTAAAAAGAGAAATTGTGTCTTTATAAGTTTGAGCCATGACATACACAAGGAGGTCAAGGAACTCTGTGGAGGTGGTTGCCTCCTTCTGCCTTCATGTGACTCCCATGGGTTGAACTCAGGTCGTCAGCCTTGCTATCTTGNCCACTGAGCCATGTTGCCAACATTTTTTTATGGAGTCATGTATATAGCCCAGGCTGGTTGTGAGCATGCTATGCAGTACAGATAATCCAGAATTCCTGCTTTTTCTGCCTCCATATTCCAAGTACTGGGATTACAGCATGCTCTACTATACCCTGCTCCCATAGGATTATTTTTATGCACACATGGTGTTGGGGCTAGAGCCCAGGGACTNACACATGCTAAGCATGGTTCCCTCAGGAAGCTACATTCTAAACTCCTCTTGACAGTTGGTAAATGGCTTACTTAGAATTCAAGGACTTAAAAAAAGACATTTTTGCTTGAGTTCCAGGAACTATGACCAAATCTTTATTGCAAAACTCGGTCATCAAAGATGACAGAGTGGGTGCCACAGTGAAACATTTGAAAATTTTGGCACTGGTGGTTCTGCTATGACCGGGCAGCCACCACGTCAGCACGTGATCTGCCAGTCAGATATAGAGGCTTCCATGATGGGCAGGTTCAGAACCTATAACCTCTGCTCACCAGAAAGCTGCCCACAGTCAGGACACTATTCCTCAGCTCCTGGCTCAGGATCTTAAGGAGTTTGTCACANTGAACTGTAGCAGAATGGGTGCTNAACCCTTTGTGTCCTCTTCCCTGTGATTCGATTCCAAATCAAAGGTCCAGGAGTGAAGTTGAACAGTAGAGCCCAAGTGACATCTGGTGTTGGGGCAAGAGATTCTGAGAAATGAAAGGTTTTAAAGACGTGTGCTGTGTGAGCTAGTCCTCTTTGGTAGCTGGGGACAATCTTCCCTCATTTTCTAATATCCAAGCATGTGTAAAAGAGGATTATGCTTCTCAAAGGATTTATGAAGCATGCTTGCCATTTTTTCCCTAGGAAAATTCTTTAAATGTACCAATTAATTTTCACTTATGTGTGAGAAAAGGTGTAAGATAAGTCATATTTGTATTAGCTTGAAGATAAATGTTTGTAGAAATAGTCACAGGTAAAAGACAAGACTAGAGAGACATTGGGCAATGGGGGGACTTGATGGGACAGACACTTATTTCATTATACACTTGAAGGTTTTTGAATTTAGAACCAGAAATACANACTATGCATTGAAAATTTAAAAATGTAATATGCAAAAAAAATGAGTATGGTCAAAACTTAAACTATTATTTTGTTATTTTAAGAGTTTTCTGCCAGATGTNGTGACACATCCTTTAATCAGGTCACTTGGGAGGCAAAGGCAGGCAGATCCTTGAGTTTGAGGCCAGCCTGATCTACAGAGCGAGTTCTAGGATAGCCAGGGCTACATAGAGAAACCCTGTCTCAAAAAACCAAACAAAACAAANCCCCNAAAAACCCATCTACGACAAAGAAGAATTTTTCTCTTATTCANACGTAGTCTCCACTCTTCATTCTCAATACTGCTAGTATGTTTTTAATATATACATTTATTATTGTTGTTTTGAGACAGAATCTCACCATGACCTGGAACTTACAGAAATTGCCTGCATCTGCCTAATAGATTTAATAACACACAAACTCACATTCCACACACCATACACTCCACATACACAGGCCACATACCCCCAACACACACCACACATACTCCATGTACACACACATACACACACATTCCACATACACCATCCACACTACACACACACATATACACTCACCACACCATACACACCACACAATCCACATATACCATACACACCACATACACCACACATATACATCACACACACACACATGCACACACTCTCATACATACAATCATACACCACACCACACTATACACACACCACACCACACTGTACACACATCACATACACACACATATACACACACACCACACCACAATACATAAAACACAAATACCACAAGCACATACCCCACACATATACACACCACACACACACACACTCCACATACACCATACACACATACCATATACACACAAACACACACACACCACACTATACACACACCACACCACACTATATACAACAGACATACATACCATACACACACACACATGCACACACACCACAACATATTTGCACACACATTTAGAGCTAGATTCCACAGCAATATTGTTTGTTTTTATGACTTCTTTTTTCTTTTTTCTTCTTATTATTTTATGAATCCTTTCAAGTAATCAGCTTTCAGATTTTCTATCATTTTCTTGCTATTTCTTCTTTTTCTGGANGCAGCTTCTTGGTAACTTTGCTGGGCTTTCGNTCCTCTTTTTTAATTTGTATACTTGATGTATTTCATTTTTCCCTTGCTCCTCAAACTCCCCTTAAATGCAGTGATAGCTTTTAATTTCCCTGCTGATTTCTTCTGAGTTCACAACACAGTTTTTAGTATATTATACTTTACCTTTTTCTTGTTGCAACTATCAGGGTCACTTTTATTGCTCNTTTTAAGAAGTTAAAAAATTCTATTATTTATGTAAGTTAATTTTTAAAAGACAATAAACTCTAGATATTGTGATATCTTATTTCCATGTATCACACTATGAAATAAAGTAATAGGCACCTTATTCTCATTTGGAAATAAAAATATTAAAATCTATCTATTCACTTTGGCATCATGATTAAATTTCTAGGAAACATCCTCAGCTTAAAAAAAAAGGTGCAAAGCAACAATAACAGCAAAGACTTTACAAAACCTAAGNGATTGCTACAGTTATGTCACTAAACATCTCAGTCCACACTTTGTTTCTAGGTCAGAGNTACAAAGGCTCTGAGTTTTGTCTTCTCCCAAGATCCCACTCTCTGTGGCCTCCCCCTTTTCTTTCTTCTTGCTTTCTTCTCTGTATCCCCACACTCTTGAAAAATCTGAAAATCCATTTTTAATTATTTGCCATTTGATTTAATTTAATATAAAGCCAATTTGAATTTAATTTGTAAATTGCAACAGTATCTGCACCTCATTATGGATANATTACAGCAATTCAACCCATAGACAGTGTGTCATGGTGTCTCTCCACAGCAATAGAAACTCTATGACAGTATACAATTCAAGAGATAAATANTGAACATTTTCCATGAACAAAGCACTGTGATAAACACTGACTCTAATTCTTAGTTTGTAGTAGAACTTTTCTGATGTCTGGGGATATATGTAAAGCATTCTAATTGTAGACTTGACATTTATGACCCAAATGTTGCATCTTTACTGCATTTCCCNAATTTTTCTTTTTAGCAGCTCATACTGCTTTGCCAATTATTCCCTGTGTTGTATTTTTGAACTCTTGGGAAGTCTACATCTTGGTGTTTAGCATAACTGGAAACAGATCTGTACACTTACCAGGCACTTAACTGTATACATATAAGAGTGTCTGATGAATATCAGAAGCTTTGATTATTCTTAGTACTTGCTAATAAATGCTTAACAACTAGCTGTTCCCCAAACTATGGACTTANATATAGGTAAGTTCATTACAAAGCTAATACAATAAAGGATGCNTACTGAATAACTAAGTAATAAGCTATACATAACTTTTGTGAATTCCATATAGCCAATTGGTTGTTATAGAATTCTCTTTCTTTATCTCTCTTTCTAAATTCTTATAAATGTAGATTCCCTATGATTGCAGTTGAAGAACAGGTACAGTTCATCCGAAATTCTAGTTGACATATTCCTTGACATTAACAATTAAGATGAAATTGAAAACACAAAGATTAACATTGGAGCACCACTCATTTGCAACCATGTGTGTGACTTCTCAATCACACAACAGTTTTCAGAATCTAGAAGACTATTTCTGCATTTGTTGTATTACCTGTAATGTGACATGACACAACACAGCATACTTTTAAGACTAATCTGGATTATTAAAACTTCATCTGTGATTCTCCTAACTCAATCATTAAGACAAGTCAGATACAGATTTTCAGGGTTTCTCTAAATAAACACAAGTCATTTTCCTTTTTTTCCATTTAAGCACTTTGTTATATATACATATTTGTCAATTAGTGGCATGAAATTGAATTTCCTGCTTGGAGATGGTTCCTTTTGGTTCATGTTTTCCTTTTGTGCAGATGCATAAGAAATTTGGTTTACCCTGTTTATTCTTCCTTTGTAGCTTGTGTATGTAAACAGAAAGTGAATTTTACTATGGGGGGAAAGGAAGAGATTCTGATTAGTTATAGAATTCAATATCCTCCCTTTTTAGACTNCAGTTTCTCATCTGGAAACATGAGACTGAAAGACACAACTGNGAATATTTTATTCTGACTCTATGATTCATAGTGACAACTGATAATTGTTCTTACATATTTTCTGTTTTTTTTTGAAAGGTGATAATTCTCCCTCTTGTGATATTAGGCTTAGTCATGTGACTCATGAAGNCCTTCATGCAGGGACTATTGTGCTTCCAAGCTCAGTGATGTCACTAGGTGCCTTCTTTGGACAGTGGCNTGTAAGCAGAAGTGAAGTGTGTCATTCCTGTCAGAAGCACTGAAAGTCAGGCAACCTTTGCCTTTACCATGCTGCAACAGTGGCAGAGTTCCCCAAAGATATTGCTTTCTGCATCATAAAGAGAAGAGAGAGTGGGGCACAGAGATAATCCCCCCAAAACCAACATACCTGCTGTTATAATTCCCCGAGAGAAAAGGCTTTTGTCACAGTATCATAAGCTATCAAAAATATTATATACAATCAACATTTGAATATCAATTTATGTTTCAAAATTTAAAGCTTCCAATTCAAATTTAGTATAAACTTGGTGTAGGAGGGTGATGAGTTTGAAGCTAGCCTACTACATAGAAAGACTGTGTCTCAAAGAAAAAAAAGACCTTTTTTGGGTATAAAATATAAATATGAATATTCTGTATGTTCTGNCTAGTCTTTTTTAAAAAATGTATTTAGTTTCTTTTTAAAATTTATTTATTTATTTTTAAATTTAATGTGCATTGGTGTTTTGCATCTATGTATATCTGTGTGAGAGTGTTGGCTCCTCTNGAACAGGAATTAACAGACAGTTGTGAGCTGCTATGTAGGTGCTAGGAATTGAACCTGGGTCCATCTGGAAGAACAGCCAGTGCTCTTTAACCTCTTAGACACTTTTCCAGACCGTGTTCTGGCTAGTCTTAATGTTAACTTGACACACAAACTAGAGTTATCTATAAGGAAGCCTCAGCTGAGAAAATGCCTCCATAAGATCCAGATGTAGGACATTTTCTTAATTAGTGATTGATGGGGGAGAGCCCAGTCATTGTGGGTAGTGTCATCCCTGGGCTGGTGGTCCTAGGTTCTATAAGAAAGCANGCTGAGCAAGCCATGAGGAGCAAGCCAGTAAGTAGCATCCCTTCAAGGTCTCTGCATCAGCTTCTGTCTCCACTTTCTTGGCCTGTTTTGAGTTCCTGTCTTGACTTCTTTCAGTAATGAACTTATTTGGCTTAAGCCAAATAAACCCTCTGTTCTCCAGCTTGCTTTTTGGTCATGGTGTTTCATACAGTGATAGAAATCCTAAGACACTGTATAACATATAGAAATAAGTTACAAAGCAACCTTAAGAATAAAATACAGGTGTAGAATTTACATTAAATATTACTTTGTAATTTCTATCTTGAAGTAAAGATGAATATTTTTCAAAAATATTTTCATTGATGATATGTATTTTTTTAGTCTCCATTCCATTAATTTATTTTATTTTTATGAAAATATTTATTGGGCCTAAGAGTTTTCTGGTGGAGTCTTTACTGCTATTTCTTCTGCTTGATTTTAAGTATTGGNGATGCTTTCCAGTGTAATGTATGGAGGATTTTTTGTTGTTGTTGCTTTTTGATTTATTGAGTTTTTTCTTCTAATATTTTGNTTAAAAACAACCACCACCACCATAACAAAACACTTTAGCTCCAGCGCTGGAGAGATGGCACGGTGGTTAAGAGGACCTGGGGTGACTCCAAGCATCCACACGGCAGCTCACAACCACATGTTACTCCAGTTCCAGGGCATCAGATGCCCTCTTCTGCCCTCTGTGGGCACAGTACATATGCAGCGTACTGCATGTATGTATGTATGTATGTAGACATGCATGCATTCAAAACACCCATGCACATAAAATAATAAATAAATAAAATGTTCAATAATAGTCCTGTAAACTTCATTTCCTTGTGACTTTTCCTTCCATATTCCACGTGGATGACTTTTTCATCTACGTTGCTGATTTTCTTGTCTATTTAGTTGTCTCCTCCATGTTGCTAGTTTTCTCTCTAAGTTCTGGGTCGAGTTCACTGGCCTGTCTGTGTCCTCTTTCACATCATCTGTAATTTTTTTTTACCAGAAAACTTTTGAAATTATCTCCTGCTATTTTACCTATTTCAACACCTTTGAATTCGGTAGCTTAGGAGTTATGACCTTTAAAGGAGTCTTGTCATTTTCATTTTCATGTGTTTCTGTGTGGTAACTTGTAATCTGTTGGTTTGGAAACACTTTTGTGTGTGTGTGTGTGTGTGTGTGTGTGGGTGATGGTGGTGGTGAATCCTCTTATTGGGCAGCCTACTCTTCATTCCGTCCTTCCTTCCTTCCTACCTTCCTTCCTTCCTTTCTTTTTTTGAGACAGGGTTTCTCTGTGTAGCCCTGGCTGTCCTAGAACTCACTCTGTAGACCAAGCTGGCCTTGAACTCAGAGATCTGCCTGCCTCTGCCTCCTGAGTGCTGAGATTGAAGGTGTGTGCCACCGCCGACCAGCCCCAGGAAGCCTACTCTTGAAGCCTCAGTCCCTCCTACCACTCCATAAGAAGAAAGGCTACTGTATCAACAATAACCACATCATCCAAGACACAGAACTACATTTGAATTCCAGTCTACTAGTACACTGCCAATGACAGTAACGTGGGAAAAGGCAAAACTACTGGGGAGTGTACTGTGGAGCTAAACATTATTCAAGGAGAGCATAGAAAGAATAAANGAATGAGATGGAAGGTNCNGAGGAACGGGAGAAATAGGGTTAAATAAAGGAAAGAAGGGGAATAAAGAAATACATTATGGAGGGGAAGAGAAAAGAACAAAAGATTAGAAAAAATAAAAATTAGATAAAGTTAATACAAAACTACAGAAATTTTGAATGTAAGAAGGATAATAATAATAATATAATAATAATAATAAAGTAACAACATTCAAGAAGAAGAACCAATAAGACAAGGTCACAACACTACTAACTATGGGGGGGGGCACACGACTGTAAAAAAAGAAATTAAAAAATATTGCCCCTAGATGGAAAAAGAATGCATAAGAGAAAAAAATCAAGTGGGTGTGAAGGAGAGTAAGAGATAATAACAAAATAAATAGATTACAATGAAGTAAAAGTGCTGCTAAATCTGTAGAAAAGAATAAAGGATTCACAAGGTGGAAAATAAATGCTGTAAGAGTTTCTTTCGGAGTTCGCAAGAACTGAAGACTCGAACTGAAGACTATCAGTTACATGCATGAGGTGGGTGTGCGCTGAACTTGTGCCCTCTTGTCTTTCTCTGTCTTTACTATTGCCCAGCCTGTGTAGGAAATGCATCAGTCTGCCAAGGCAGTCTTCACCGTTAGCCCTTCACCTTCTTTGTACAGAAGGAGGCCTCTAGTGGACATACTTTACATTCTGTGGGCTGGGCAGATTCTACTTTCCTAAGACTCTCNAGACCAGTGGTTCTCAACCTTCCTAATGCTGTGATCCTTTAACACAGTTCCTCATGCTGTGGTGACCCCCCAACTATAAAATTATTTTCATTGCTACTTCCTAACTGTAAGTGTGCTACTGTTATGAATTGTAATGTAAATATTCTTAGGTGACCCCTGTGAACTGGTCATTTGACCCCAAAGGGGTTGCTATCCAGACATCGAGAACCTCTCTACTCTAGATCATACCTCCTGGGGTGGTTAATGCTTTTAACNGGCCTGTCTCCCAGCCTGTTGGGTATGTGAGAAGCAGCCACAGCACTGAGATCAGTACAGGCAGAGAACCTGCCTTCATACCTTCCAGGCCTCCCGAGTCTGGAGGGATGCTCTTGGAAAGAAAGCATCCATGGAGCAGTAAATGACAGAGAGTTGGCTCTAGCTTATCAACGTCCAGCACTCCTCTCCACAACTGCATCTCCGGGCCTTCCCTCAGCTGTAATAGGAAAAGCAAATTTGTGGTTCCCCAACTTGTGTGTTTTCTGATTTCAGGCCTCCAGAGTACTCAGTTTTTAACAATAAATTCCAGGCAAAGATGGCTTTAGGCATTGCCATCTGGTCACATCACACAGCCTGCCAAAATGGGATTTCCCTCCTGGAACTCGTTTCCTGGAAGATTCAGTCTCACCAAAACTTGCAGCTGAATTTAAGACTGTGAGGGTGGCGGCTTGTCCTAAGGGTAGGACTGCCCTTCTTGTCTTACCTTCTGGAAGCAGTTTTTCTCTCCTTCCTCTGCCAGGGAGCTGCACAGTTGAGGCCTGGGTTAGGTTTGCATCTCTGGGTGTCCCTCTTTTTTCTTGCTCAGTTTTTTGGTGTCTCTTCACTTTCTTTGTGGGGTTCTGAAGCTCTTTTGGTGTTTTTTTCTTGGGGGGATAAAGTCTATTTTTTCTTATTCTGACTCTTGGTCAGTTCTCACAGAGACAGACTCTAGTCCGCCATCTTACCTGGGAGCCTCCCAAGTTTTCATTGTTAAGACATTACAGGTGAATCCCAAGTGGCAGCATTTCTCATCAATTTCTGACTTACAATGATTACTTCAAGAATAGGATTTCTACAGAATGAAAGTGGTCTGTAGTCTGAAGGGGCTCTAGCAGGCTTGAGAATGGCAAACATGTTCCCAAATAGGTTTTGTGTTTTACTGTTCTCCCCTATTCCCTCTACCTTGCTAAACCATTAGATTATATCCTTACAGCTAGCCACCAAGGTCCATTCNCTTATTTGGCCACTTCCTCCTACTGAGTCTGATTACCAAGGTCCGGCTATCAAAGTATTGAAGTCCAGCAATCAAAATCCCCTTTGGCTCATCTAATTAACACGCCCAATTAAAATAAAACACCTCATCCTAATACCAGGTTTCCCTTTTACCTTTATAAACTACCATTTTCCTAAATGCCATGTCTGTCTCCTCTCTATCCAGACACAGTCCTTTTGTCCCCCAGGGACAAATATCCCTTCCCTGCCTCTCCTGCATTCCTTTCCCTTCTCCCTTGTCCTCTGTCTCCTGTCTTTGTCTCTTATTCCCTGCCCTCTGTCCCTCTGGGGCAAATAAATCTCCTTTGTGTTGAGAACTTGGTCTTGGGGTGTCCTGTGCCTGTCTGGGTCCTTTTANGNCCTATTGGTCATTATTATTTTAGGGCTAGTTAAAGAAGCTGAAAAGCATCTAGGTGTATCAATACTTCATTTATGGTACAAGGACAGTGACTCATTTTCTAAGGAAGCTTGAAGATAAGCTCCTCTGCTGCAATGGGTCATTCGCCTGAACCTGCATCTTTAATATCATCAAAGCAAACTTTACGGCACATTCCTTCCGTGTTTACTAGCTCTCTTGAAATAAACATGTCCTAAGTACATTTCTGAAGGGCATCTACAGGAGACTTGCAGTTTTCACATTCATGCTTTTAAAAAAATGTTTATTTTATTTTATCCATTGAGTGTTTTATCTGCATGAATGTATGTGTACCTCATGTCTGCTGCCCATAGAAGCCAGAAATGTGTGCCAGATACCATGGAATGGGAGTCACTGAGGTTGCAAGCCATAACATGGTGCTGGGAACAGAACCTGGGTCCTTTTTGAGCATTCTTAACTACTGAACCATCTCTCTAGACCCACATTCATGTCTGTCTTGTGATAGTGTATCACTGTTGTTTTTAACAAAATCTCAATCATTCGATTTTATCAATAAAGACTGGGGAACCAGATGCTGGGGTGAAAGCCTGCTAGCTCAGAGAGGCAGAGGAAGCACCCAGCTGACCTTCCTCTTCTGCTGACATCATCGAAGCCCTTTTCTCCTATGCCATCTCAAACAAAACCCTCAAACTCAATGTCCCTTCTTTTACTTCCTGTGGGTCTCTCTATCTGTCCTCCTGACTCCCTCTTACTCTCTATGGTTTTTTTCTTCNTAATCCTNTGTTCACTTTCTGTCAACTGGTTGCTCGCTCTACCTCTTGACCTATGGCTGACTTTATTTAATCCTGTTTGCAATATTCAAGCAGAAAGCTCTTGGACTGAAGGTGTATTCTAAGGCTGAGCCACACCACAGATAGAAACAAGTTTTTTTCAGTAAATAATGCAATCTTGGGGTTCACAGTGTGACCAAATATTCTGCAACATATCACCCTCTAACTGTTGGCTGCTCTGTACAAAGCAAAATATTCCCGAGTGATTGTTATATATAACTAATATTTCAAATAGTCTTATTGAGATAGAATTTACATGTAAGTCACCATTTAAATGTCCAACTCAAGAGCTTTTGATACATTCATATGCTTCCATCACTACAATTTTAGAACATTCTTTAAAATTATAAATGGAATCATGCATGTGGTCTTTGGGATTGGTTGCTTTACCTAGCACAAAGTTTTAAAAGTTTATCCATGCTTTTTTTTGGTGGGGGGCATATCATTTTGTATTATAAACTCATCATGGGTGTCCAGGGGCAGTTTTAGATGAGTATTGTGACAGAATATTGGCTTCTATTTTGATGAAGAAAATAGTCATGTCTTTGGAAGTTTTTTTTGTGTGTCCCCCACCCCCAACATATGTGTTGGGGAAAAGGACGGCAGAAGACAGTGGAAAGAAACAAAACAAAACACCAGCTTGCAGAGTCGTGGGGAAGCAGGAGGAAGAAAGAATCCAAGCATAGTCCTCTCTAAGAATTTACAGAAATAACTTTCTCCATTATTCTTCAAAAATAGTTTAAATAGTTGGTCTGCCTGCAAAGGCTTGCGGCCTCTTTTACAGACATCAGGAATGCACTTTCAAAGAATCTGGAAACCTTTCTAAGAACTTGCTATTAATCAACAGAGAGCAGGGGAGGTTTATGCTTACTCCTTCAGCTCCTAGATTGTAATTCCAGTTGTAATTATCTATCTATCTATCTATCTATCTATCTATCTATCTATCTATCTATCTATCTATCTATCTATCTATCTATCTATCTATCATCTGTCTATAACAGCAATAGCAGGAGTTCAGAAGACAAAAGCCAGGCATTTTCCAGCACACCACAGCCAATCTGCTAACCCCAGGCATTACTACTAATATTTCACTGACAGAAGGTCCAGATTCCTTTCTGTTACAGCCGCAAAAAGCATTGCCAAAAACGTTCTCTCTCGTGTCACTCATGGGAAAGAGCGTCACGGGGCTTAAATACAAGTACAGAGGAAGCAAGCTAGGATTGTGAACAACTGGGGATAAAACACAAGGTGGCAGACTTGTACCAGTGAACACTGTAGAGATTGGTGCAGCATTAAAAACAGGACTTGCAAGTTTTGAAGATGTAATCCACAAACTTGTCTGAGGCTCCCTCAGTAGATGGACCCAGAGACATAAGTGGCCTTTTTTTAAACTAAGGCACAGTAGTGAAGTACAGCAATAACTGATGTCTGAACTTTGATTTGTTGTACACCATCATTTACTTTTATTTTTGTCTTTGTAACTCACAGTCACCTTTATACTGCTGTTCCACTCAAAACAATATTATACGGTGGTAATTCTATGTTCAAATGGTGTCTCCTTGGTCTTCCCAATAAAATCCTGATTTGTCTTAGAAACCTTTTAGCCTTTCATTCAGTCCTGAAGTGGATACAGTTCCTGCATTGCATCCTCTCTCTTGCCTCTGGAATAGTGCAGACAGACACATTCTACCTGAACTGTTGTCTTTTGTATTTGTGGATGATTCCTGCTCCTTCTTTCTGGCTCAATAAGATATCACCCTCTAGAAGCCTCTGTGGACAACTTCTAGAGGCAGGTATGTAAGACTTGAAATTAGCACATTAAAGTACCCTATATGGGCACCTTACAAATGGTATCTATTGTTTTCATATGAGTCCAGTAATTTTAGTCTATAAGCATCCCAATCTTGTATTTATTTGTGATGTCTCATAGATTCAGCCTGGAGGCACTTGGCTCCCCTTTTTAAGTCTCATGGTCTCAGACTTTAGATAGTCCACCACTGCGAGTCACCTTACAAATGTATGTAACTGTAAGAAAGCCTCAGATTGTTTTGACTCCTGACCTGGTTCCATTTCAGTCTACAGGATCTATCATCAGTCCAATAAAGGAACATGAGTACATAAAACTCATTAGTTTCACGAAGTTAAAACTGTCTTCATGAGCAGAAAGAATAAAGTGGGGGAGTTTAAGACTAAAACAAAGAGAGAAAAAAAAGGTTGTGGGGATAAGAGAAGAATCTCATGTGAAGTTAAAAATTAGTTGACTGTATTTAACTGGAAATGCTGCAAATATCCTCTGGCTTTGCAAAGAAATGCCTTTGTAAATTACTCAGCTTTTTGAGTGATTAAGAACAACTATGGGGCTACCCTAGGCAGGATGGTGTCTTAGGTCTCCAGTTTAAAAAAAAAAAAGATATGTGCTTTCCCAGCCCTCTCCAATATGAACCTGATTGTTTGATTCAAGAGAAAACCTATAAATCTCAGCAATGTCTTTTCATCCATGTGGCCTTGGGCAAGATTCCTACTTCTCTGAGCTTTGGTTTCCTACTGATGAGATACAACAGCAGGAGCTCTTAGATGACCTGAGAAATGTGTGGTGACACTTAGCTTATGCTTAGCACTGAAAAGCCACACCCCAAATGCTGGGTGATGGCTTGTATAAGTCAAGGGCACCCAGAGAAACAGAACCATTGTAATGTATTTAGGCACACAGAGAGACTAATCATAGGTCATTAGTTCAGGTCATTACNGAGGCTGACAAGACTCATGATCAGTAGTTAGCAAACTGGATATGTGGGAGAGCTGAGTGTGTCATTCCAGGCTGAAGGCCACGAGCTCAACACTTAGGATTTTCTTGTTTCAACTTGGGTCCAAAAGTAAGACAAAACTGATGTCATAGCCCAAAGCAGTCATGAAGGAATTATTCCTTCTTATGGAATAGAGGGGTGGTCTTTAGTCCTATCTGGGGTTTCAACTGACTGGATGAAGGGTGCTCTTATTAGGGAGAGCAATCTGATTTACTCAGTCCATTGTAGTCAGACTTTCTTTGGGCCACCAGCTCTTGAATAATGACACGNAGACCTGTTATTAATTATGAACGATTGGCCTTAGCTTAGGCTTGTTCTCAACTAGCTCTTAAAACTTAAATTAACCCGTTTATACTAATCTATGTTCTGCCATGTGTCTCGATACCTCTACTCTATACTATCTATACTATTTGAGTCCAATTGGCAAATTCCGCCTCTCTCTCTCCCAGAGTTCCTTCCTGAAAGTCTTGCCTATCCTCTTCTGCCTAGCTATTGGCCATTCAGCTCTTTATTAAACCAATTAGAAGATGAGACACATCTTCACAGTGTACAGAAAGATTATGCCACAACAATCCATTGATTTTTTTTATTAGTTGTTTGAGAATTTCATACAATATGTTTTGAACATATTCACTCCTCCAAATCTTNCTAGATTCCACTCCTCTTCCCTTCCTATCTAACTTTGTATAACCCATCAAGACCAATTTGTGCTGCCCAAGTATTCTTGGATTGTAGTCTTCCACTCGAGCATGGTTGACTTATAGGGAAAACTATCCCTTTCCCAACATCTAACAATTACCAATATCTCCATGAATAGGGGTGGAATTNTGTGTTCGACTCCTATCTCCATGCTGGGATTTGGTTTGATGTGGGCTTAAACAGATTTTGTGCATTCTGTCACAGCCACTGAAAGCTCATATGTGCAGCTGCCCTGNTGTACCCAGAAGACACTGTTTCCTTNTAGNTATGTNCCTTGTTGGACTTTTACACTCTTTTTGCCCTCTATTCTNCAGTGATCCTCAAGCAAGTCTTGGGAAGAGGTGTGGTGTATANATACGTCCCATTTTTGGGCTGAGCACTCCGCATTCTGTATTCTCTTATTCTCTGAGAGACTCGTGGATCTTTGTGTCAATCACCATCTACTGCAATAGAAAATTGTCATCTAAGGGTTGAGGGATCGATGTGTTTAACAGTAAATCATTAGGAATCAGTTAANTACTATGTTCATTTAGCAGCTTAATAGTAGTAGGCTCTTCCCTAAGGCCCATGTCTTGNGTACCCATAGGTTCTTGTACTGATAATGGTGCNAGGTGAGNTATNGTGCAAANTGAGATNTAAATTCAATCAGAAAGTGGCTGGTTATGCCCATGGCATCTGTNTCACTTTTGTATCAGTGGCCATGTCTTGCAGGCTAATTATTACTGTAGCCTTCAGGGTTCACAGCTGGGTATGACTGATGCTTTCTTTTCTCCTCTGATAGTGTGCATAGCACNTTCTAGCACTATGANAACTAGCCAGTAGAGATGAAGCTTTTAGGTCAGTAGCAGCTTGATTTCTCCATGTTCTATGACTCAAGTATGTGGTGTCTTCAACCATAAAGTCTTACTATTGAGTTCTGGAGGGTAACTGAAAGCAATTATAACAGACTGTAATGTTTGGGAATTTCAGACCTCACTGGCCAATGATTCCACAAGAAATAACCCATTCCCAGGCTTTTTATTTGTTGGCCTGTATGGGCATCATTCATTGTCCTGTTATTGGGTAGCTACATATTAACTCTCTCTCTATATATAATATTATATTATATATATGTTTTATGAAGTGCTACATCAGCAGGTTTCCATATGACTTTTCAAGAGTTTCTCCACATGTTCCCTCCACTACCTTGCCCTCCCCTACACCCCATTTTAACCCTTCTTGTTCCATTATTCCTGTTTNACCTTTTATACTAGTGCATTTTAGCTCCCCTCCTTTGTAAGCCTCTTCCTGTCCCTCTTAGTAATTTCTTGACCTCTGTGAGTATTCCAAATGAAACACACACATTCAGAGCCAACATTCACAGATGAAAGAAAATACACATTNGTCTTNATGTGTCTAGGTTACCTCACTTACAATGATTGTTTTCAGTTCCACCCATTTATTTACAAATTTAATAATTTAATTTCTCTTAATAGTTGAATAGTATTCCATTTATGTAAATATACNACCTTTTTACTATCCATTATCTGCTGATGAACATCTAGGCTGTTTCCATTTCTTGGCTATTCTGAAGAGAGCAGCAATGAACATAGATAAACAGGTGTTTTTAGAGTAGGATATGGCATCCTTTGGATATATTCCCTAGAGTGATATAAGTGAATCACACACTAGATCTATTTCTTCAG
>LZPO01008164.1:124868-144486 GCA_001675575.1 Neotoma lepida | reverse complement strand
ATGTCCTCCTTGGCCCATGCATTATTTAGAAGTGTGTTCTTGGTTTCTAAGTGTTTGCATTGGTTCCTGTTACCTTTCTGTTAATGAGTTCTAGTTTTACTTTGTTGTGGTCAGACAACACACTCTGTGTGACTCCAGTGCCTTCAGATTTGCTGTGGTTAATTTTATGGCTCAGAATATAATGTAGTCTTCATGAGCAATTAGAAAGGATGTGTAGGGCTATAGATATACCTTGATGGTAGAGGGCTATCCTAGTATGTCCTTCCCAGCACTGTGAGGGGGCAGGGCATTTTGATGTTGAGTGGAGTGTTCTACAGATATTACTTAGATACTCTTGGTGAATGGCATGTTGAATTCTTCCACAGACTTGCCAATTTCCTGTCTTGTTATGTTTCTATTATTAAAAGAGATATGTTATAGTGTTCAGCTATCTATGTGACTTCCATCTCCCCTGTGGTGTCTGTGGCATTTGACATCACAAATGATGGGTGTTTACACTTGATACAGCCAGGTCATTTTGATTGCCTTAACCTTTTACCATAGTTTGAAGAGCTTTTTTGTCTGTCATCATTATTTACTCTGAAGTACATTTTGTCTTTTGTGAACATAGTTTTCTTACGTTTCTTGATTACAGGATGTCTTAAGTCCTTTTACTTTCAGCAATTCTGTATTCAAATGAGTTTCTCATAGGTATAATACCACTGTATAATATTTTATATACTTTCTGATCTTTGTCTTTCAGNTGGTTTATTTTGTCTATTTACCTATAATTGAACCATTGACATAGCAGGGTTTATATCTGCCATTTCCATTTGATTATCTGATTTTTACTTTTGTTTTTCCTAATTTTGTATGTGTATTTATTCATAAACATACATTTATAATACATCTGACTATACTATGATTATTGAATCCATCCTTTTGTCATCTTGACATTAGCTTTCTCACTGGGATGAGGTCATATCTAATTGTGGGTTTAGATGGATACCTAGGTAATCATCTCTCATGGTCCCTATTGACTGTCAATATGTCTCTTNTAGAAAATTGTCTTTTCAGACCCCTCACCCACTTTGAAATTTGATTATTNAGGAGTATATTTGCTGGTGGATTAAATGTTTCTTGNCATATTTGAATATTCACAACCCTTTATCAGATATATGGCTTAACAATATTTTCTTCCAAGAGGCAGGCTGCCCTTTTAATTTGCTGATTGTTTACTTTCCCAAGTTGAATCTTATAGATTGGTTTAATTCTACTGGCTTATTCTGTCTTTAGTTAGCTGTGCCTTTGTTATTATACACAAACAACTCTTTCCCAGGTCAATGCTATANAACTCTTTCCTTGTTTGGCTTTGTTGTTTCTTCGTAGGAACTATGTGTTAGGGTCTTCTANACTATTCTCTATGGCACTTGGAGTGTATGTTTTTCGTGTATATCCACTTTCATTCTTCTGCATGCAGAGTTCTGCTTTCCCAGCACTGTGTATGGAAGAGGTGATACTCCTTCATTTTATCCTCTTGATGTCTATGTCACAATTTAGTTGAACATCTAGAAATGGTTTTATTTCCCAATTCTGTTCTGCAAGTCTATGATGTATGTGTTTTGGGTCTTTTTTTTTTTCCAGCCAGTAGCAGACTGCTTTGATTGCTGTAGCTTTGCAACTATTGTGGCCTGCACATGAAATGCCCCAAAAGGCCCCTTTCTTGAAGCTTGGTTCTGATGACAGTATTATTCAGAGGTGCAACACCATGGAAGTGACTGGCTCTTGGGGGCATAGATTCATCGTCAGTGGATTAATCCATAGACACTAATAATTGATGGCATTGTTGGAAGGNGGTAGCAAATAGGTGAGGCCTATTTCCATAAGTCAGTAGGAGCATGCCCTGGGAAGACACAGCTTGTCTCTGGCCCTTACGCTCTCCCTCCTGTCCTTCATGAGACAGGCTATTCACTCACCATGATGTTCTGTTCCACCTTGCACAANAAAAACCAAATGGTTGAAATCTGTGACACCATGAGCCAAGACAAATATTTCCTTCTTTGCCTCCTATGACTCACGTGTTTTGTCACTGTGATGAAAGGCTGAATATCACAGAGCATAATCCCAAAATCAGATTACGTAGTACCTCTTTCTTTCAATCAAGATTTCTTTGCCTATTTGAAATCCTTTGAAGTTCTGCATCATTTTTTCCTTTTGTATGTATAAATCAATATTAATTTTTAATTCCACATAATAAAAGGGATAAGAAAAATACATATATTCTACTGTTCTGAAGCCCATTATCACCCTTTTCTGTGGTTTATATCTTTGAAAGACATGCCTGGTGTGGAAAATGGAACCAAAATTTGAATCAAACTGTTGTGATTGATTGCTCAATTGCCAGAATTAGTTCTCTAGAGAATTTAAAAATTTAAAAATTTAAAAATTTAAACACAAAAAGTAGGGCTAGATAGATTAGCCATCTTAACTAACTGTGACAGATTGAGTTTTAGTGATTATTAATTTCACTGCTCAGAATGGAGTCTTACAAGGGCTAAATNGTAAATGGAACTTCGATCTTGGTACCTATGCTGCAGATCAAAAACCCATTTCACATGGGTTGTCCATTTGGTGGATCAACAATTATTAAATGTATGCTCAGTCCTAGAAGGTTGTGCCTTCTAGATTTTAACACAACATCTACTAATATAAAGATAAGCCTTTGCAAACTGGGCAGAGTAGTGCCCATGTGGGATCACCACATCTGGGAGGCTAAGGACTATAAATCTGAGACCAGCTGAGATTACACAGCGTGACCTTGCCTCAAACAGTGACCTTGCCTCAAACAAAACAAAACAAAGCAGAATAGCCAATGTGAAAAGCGTGGTGTGNCCTAAAATACTAAAGTGGTAGTGCACATGAATTTCACTTTCTATGAAGACATTACTGAAACTGGTGGCACCACAGAAACTCTTGATAGATGCAACGGTCCTGATTTCTCTTTTGTCTTAACTTTACTTACAAATCTGGCCAGGGGCGATTAATTTTGGACTGGCTATGAAAATGAAAATGAATTATCCCAAGCTGAGCAGGTAATGACTCCAGTTGCATTTATTATTTAGGTGTGATCTATTTCAAGAGAAAATCAATAGAAGACCTCATATTGATTCAGTGCAATGCAGTTAATTTCGAGCAGCTGAGGATCTAACGGTATGTCATAACAATCTCACCCCAGGATGATTTCAGCTATTTGTTTCCATAGCATAATTTAGCCTACAGAGCTATGACTGTTTTCCCTGCTCAGAAGACACAGCACACAGTTCTGATACATTGGTGATATCAGCTGTTAGAACCTGAAAAGAAACACTTTNGTCTTCCTAAAATCCATGTATCATNGAATAGGAGGTAAATTCTATGAAAATATAATGGCATCAAAGCTCATGGGCAAAGACAGATTGGTGCATTTTCTCCAGAGTAAAAGACAAGTTACACTACCTTGTACTGTGCACTTTTATGAACACAACCTACAATTGGTTGTGTTCATAAATTAATCAGGAATACATCTGCAATAGGGTGAAATATATGATCATGCTCTAAATATCAGAACCTGTGAAGGTGAGCCAAGTTGGAAAGGGGACTTTTTAGGTGAAACTAAGTTGAGAATCTTGAAAGAGATCATTCTGGACTTGAGGTAGACCACTTTAAATCTACAAGCACATGCCCTTATAATCAAAGTGGAAGTTACANGCAGTTACANGGTGGAAGGCANTATGGAGAGTGATGCATTCACAAGCTAACTAACGCCAAAGACAGCAGGTGTCTTATTTAGGGTTTCTATTGTGATGAAACATCATGACCATAAAATAAGTTGGGGAGGAAAGGGTTTATTCAGCTTATACTCCCACATTGCTGTTCACCACCAAAAGAGGTCAGAGCAGGAAATCAAAAAGTGCAGAATCCTGGAAGCAGGAGCTGATGGAGCTGATGCAGAGGCATGGCTTGCTCAACCTNCTTTCTTATAGAACCCAGGACCACCAGCCCAAGGATGGCATTACCCACCAAAGGCTGGGATCCCCAATTGACCAATAGTTGAGAAAATGCTTTACAGTTGGATCTCATGGAGGCATTTCCTCAGCTGAGGCTCCTTCCTCTCCTCCTTCCACTCTGGATTGTGTTAAGTTGACACATAAAACCAGCCAGTATAGCAGGTGTCCCCCCATCCAAAGCTAGAAGCAGAATATCCCTCTGACCCTCCTATGGGAACCATTTTTCTCTGATTTGAAGTGTACAGCCTCCTGAACTGAGAGATAAAAAAACTAGTAATATTACTGTTTAAACCCACCAATTTTGTGGTANTGTTATATAGAAGTTACAAAAAGTGGAAACAATAGCTTGTTTGAATGGGGCCTAGAAAAATGAAGCCACTGTATATGGTCCTAATTCAAACAGAGCCAGTGAATTGTACACAACTTGGGGAAGTCAAAATATTGCATTGAAATATTGAAATATTATGAACCCTAATAAGAAATGTGCAGAGCTCTCAGATTTAGGCTAAAGTTCTACATTCTTTGGCAATATGTTACTCTCCTTTGTAGAAAAGAGCTTTGGGGTTTCTATGTGGCCTCAATAAAACTGAATGTCTGTGTGTGGAAACCATGTAATCCTAGGCACTAAGAAACTTCTATGAACTCTATGTCCCTTCCACTTAGAACGTCAGCATATGGATGTAGTAGAGATTTGGCCCAAGCTTGTGCCAAAGGCTCAGACAAGTGTATCAACAGATGATTCACATTCATGCCTGCTCCTGCCCTGCCACAGCAAGCCAACATCTCCATCCATTAATACCTATGCCAGGGGCAAGTGACTTCTGCTAGTGATAGGAACNTAGGAGTAAACTCAAACTTAGTTCACTTTGAGAAGGCAGGAGAAAACTATCATCCTCACTTTCCTAAGCCATTGGGGAAAAGTAGCCCATGGTATTGCTCTTGCTTATAGGCTGAATTGGAGTGAAGATACTAGTATAATTATGAAGGAAATCCAACCAAAGCCCCATGTGCAGAACCATCAGAGACTGTAAGTGCAAACACAATGAAGAAGGGGGGCAAAAGGAAGACAGATGGATGGGGAGGCTTGAACTAAAAGAGTTCCAGAGAAGGAAAGAATGCAGGTGATACTGCTGGGGAGGGCCTGGTAATTTTCCTACAGGAATTCTTGGCATCGACATGACAGGAAGGTCTGTGCTTAATGAAAACCTTACTAATACAGAAGCTCCTGAAGCTATCCAGGTTTTAGAAGTGGTGCTGGCCTTCTGGAGTGTGGCCTAAGACTAAGCACATAACTTTGAGTAACAGAACAACACAATGCTTACAATGGTACATGATATCAGCTCTCTAGCCACAAAGGTGCCTGTGGGTCCTGTTAATTCTGTTTCTGGGACCCCAGAGCTTTGGAGAGCTTTTGCTATCCAGAGCCAGCATACGCAACTCTTTTTGCCATAGGCTGTTCATATTGGGGTCCTNGAATTTCTTTTCTCCAGAATAATGACGATTGATGATGTCAGAAGCCTAAACCTTGTATGTCTCTTACATTGAGTCACCACTGGCTTTTGCCCAATTCTGGTACTTTCTGGTAGGATGAACTGAAATAGTTCTCTATAAAGCTTTGACTGGCTTCTCCATTTGTTCACAAGTTCCCCTTGGGGTTCATGCACTCATCAGTCTAGAGTCTCACGTGGGGGCAGTTGATCTGAGATACTTACAGTCTCCTCAATACAAAAGCTTTCAAGTCAAACTCAATACCATTTAAACAGATACAAACCTTTACTTAAGGAGAGACATCCTGATTCACATTGCAAAGGTCCTGATGATATGGCCAGCAAACACCTAGCTTTGTAGCCAAGTGTATTTGGAGCCCTTAATAATTTCTCCAACCCAGTGCAAGAGAAATATGTCACAGCTGATTTGCCACTGAGAATGTCAAAGGATGGTTTTCCCATTAGCAACTATGGGAATCAGCCCATTCTCACATCTGAAAATATTTCAGATATAAAAGAAAAGCAGATGTAACTTGTGTGTATTTCATTTACTAATGATTTTGTTAAATTCTTTAAATTGATGTCTGTGCTATGATGCTGGGACTTTTATTTAAAAGCAAGCAAATAAAACCTACTACAGAGAGAGGAGTAGGTGCATTAAGTTACAAATATCCATTTCCTTGAAATACAGGAGGCTGGAAGTCCAAGGGCGGATGGTTGCAAGTATGGTTTTTCTGCAGTCCCCTGTCTCCAGTTACAGTGGCTGCTTGATGCATCCTAGTGTGGCCTTTCCTCTGTGTGTCCATGAACACTGATGCTTCTGTGTGGGTCCAATATTCTCTTCACACTAAGACTCCATTTGGATCACACTGGGACCTATCCTAGCAGAGTGGCTTTAACTTAATCACCAATATAAAGGACCTGTCTTCAAATGCAATCACATTAAGATGGAATACATGCTGGATACTTCAAACTGTGAATTTGAGGAGAACAGAACTCAGCCCATAACAGTAGTATATACAATAAGAATTTAACGTAAAAAATATTTCTTGCTTCAATTTGAATGAGAAATGCTTTACTCAGAAGGAAGCAAGCACCACTCATATTTACATAGACAAAACTGAAACTGCAAGTTTTTTGGGCTGTTCTGATTTTTTCTTAAGTAATCTCTCTTTACAGAGACTTATCTCCATAGTAAAACAGTCAGAGCTGCTTGTATAGGATTGAAGTACAGACTTGAACTACATAACAGAAGTACTTCTCACTTTCATGTGGATATATATATATAAAACCACCAAACAGAAATTATGAATGAAATAGCTAAGGAAGAGTAAAACTTTTCAGTTTGGTAAAGGCAATTACTTGTAACTGTATAAAAAGATTGATTTACCATAAAGCAATTACATTTTTGTTCCCATTCAATATAACAATGCAATAGTCTATAAACAGTATGAGAAGAGCAGTTAAAGAAAACTGAACTACTACACATGCAGAAACTGCAAAGACTGAAACACTCATGAATGTTTTAGCTCACCCAACAGTGAAACACTCCAACCACTGGATGTCTATAGGGAGAAAAGTAGATCCGAAATGAGCGGGAGAGTCAGTCATAAACACTACCCATAGTCATGAGACCTCCTACAAAACAGACACGTAGATCCACTGCTCAGATTGCCTTCCTTATATGGNACTGTTTCAACCAGCTTTCCCATTTTGTCTTCCTCTACTAACATCACATATGCATTGGTCCCTTGTGGTTTTGTGATCATTTTGCAGGTGTGTTGGGAGATTTTTGCTGGCTGGTAGAGGTCCCAGGCTCCTCATGGAGCTTATCTCAGTAGCTTGGCAACATAGAGCTCCCTCCCTCCAGCAGAACTTCCTGCCTCTACCTGCCCTTATCTGAAGAATGTCCCTGAGCCTGGAGGACTGACCTTATCTAAGAGCTGTCTCTAAACCAGATGCCTGATTCATCTTTGCCTTGACCCTTGACACAGATCCCTGCTAAGAAGACTTGTGCTAGGAGCTCTGCTATCAGAACCTATTGCCACATACAAAACCTTGTAATAGGAGCATGCNACCTCATGCAAATTAGGGTTTGTCCCAGGCTCCCTAATCCTGTATANTTCTTGTGTTCTGGAATAAAATTGAGCTGATTCACTGAAGTCACCATTCATGCTCATGGGCCACGCACAAAGCTTTCTGTCACTCCTTCTGCTTCTTTCCTCTCTTGGACTGATGGCTGACAGGGAAAGAGGACCCACCACACAGGCAGTGACTCATGAGAATAAGATTAAGACAGAATTATAAAGAAGAACAGATCACAGCCATAGGCCTTNGTGCTAGAACTCAAACATCNGGGAGATGTTATTGATGTCTGGGAACTAGTTTCTGGTGNGTGAGGGTNAACTGGTTTATGTTAGGTAGAAGGCTTTTGTACTGAGCTTTCTGTTCTTGTTTGTGAAGACCAGCAATAGGANTGAGGGCNGACACATGCCTTCACATTTTCAGNGACTCATAGTCTTAAGGGCTTTGNGAAATACTTGTCNTGTGTGTCCCTGTGTAATCTTGTCCCTCATGGGACAGCTTGTCTGGGCTGTCTCCTAAAGAGTAAATAAGAAGGTACTTATGCAAGTAATNGTGACATATAGTGAGGAGGGACAGATGTTTGGTGAATAAAATACCCACAGCCAAGCATTTGGGGAGGATGAGATACCCTAANTTTTNATTTGACGTCAGCAGGGACAAAAGCNCCTGCCTTGTTAATCTGAGCACACAGTGGTGGTCTAACTTAGATGCATCCTGAANTTGGAGCTTTCCAGTGTTCTGTGTACCCAATCTCCTTTGGCTGTCTGGTCTTCCTATCAGTTTTGAGTTACACATGTCTTTATAAATAAAATCCATTTTGCTTGAGTTAGCTCACCTTTCTTGGCTTGCAGCATAAAATCGTGATTCTTANTTTTTTCTCAAATTTCACTCCTACTATCCCAAAGCTCCATGAGACTTTCCACTCTTGTCCTTTGTGGAAATTTCCAGATGAAGCATTCTTCTCACACTTTTCCCTATGTGCTCTGTCTAACTAACTACACCGCCTAGCCAGCACTTGCTTCTTCTGGCTTCTTCTTTGAAGACTTCTGGGTTACCCTCTGCTTCTTCCTCTCTGTCCTCCTCTCTGCCTTCTTTACTCTCCCTTATCTTTCTTGTTTACACTCTTCTCTAGGTCTCTGCTCTCTTTTTCATTAAACTATAGATCACTAGAGGCCTGTTCTCAAATACAATAAGTTCCAAAGCTGGCCACTCTTCTCTTTGTAAAATTACTGTCAAATACACATGTCAAAAACTTATCATAGTAGACTGAGCAGTGTTAAAAAATATTTAAAGGACTGTATGATAAGTCTCTAAAACCTTTATTCAAATCTGAACATCTGTAGACAGTGAACAAACACTCCTTACCTCCCTCTTTGGGTGTCATGGAAATAGATGCCTGTAAGATTTTTCTCTCCATCTTTGTGTATCTCCAACATTAGCAAGATGTCTCTAGAAATGAGTTTTTTTATTTCTCTTGATTGCTATTTGTTGGCCTTCTTGTGACCTAATAGTATATTAAAGCCATCATCAANTCCAGAAAATTATCAGTCACTTTCTCTGCAACTATTCTTTACTCTTTCTGACTTTCTTTTGTATAGGATTCAGGTCAAGAATATATTAGACATTTTCATACTATGCTTGTATTAGAATTCTTCAGAGAAAATGAACCAAGATGAACTATGATGTAGATAGATAGATAGACAAATGATAGGTAAGTATCAGATAATAAACACACACACACACATATATGAAAAAGAAATTACTAGAGGGATCTTCTCACACTATCATGAAGGCTGAGAAGTCTCACCACATGCTGTTGGCAAACAGGAAGACAGTAGCTGACAGAACAGCTCAATTCCAGTCCAAATTCCTGAGAACATGAAAAAGATGTAGTATGGCTCTCAGTCCAACAGTGAAGGCCTTTGAGTCCAGGAATTTTCTAGTCTATTCACAGAAATAAGTGCTTGAGTTCAGGTGTCCAAGAGAGGTGGAAAATGATACCCTGCTCTCCAAGAGAGCAAAGCAATGAAAAAAGAGGGATTGGAAAATATTTAAAATTTGTCTTTTGCTAATTTTGGTGTTCAGCTTCACTGGATGGATAAATTCCTATAAAGTTGATAAAAACACACTCANGCTATGTCTGTGTATTTCACTGTGGACCAATGAACTAATGGACAGAGCTCACCCCAAATAAAATGTGAGAGTTTGGATAAATGAAAAGAACAAGCGAGGGCATGTGTATGTNCTTGTCTTAGTTACTTTTATATTGCTGTGGCAGACACCATGACCAAGGCAACTTACAGAAGAAGGAGTTTATTGAGGCTTACAGTTTCAGAGGGTGAGTCCATGACCATCATGCAGAAAGCATGGCAGCAGGCAGGCAGGCATGGTGCCAGAGTAGTAGCTCAGAGTGTACATGTTGATCTACAAGTATAATACAAAGAAAGAGACACTTGAAATGGTATCTAAACCTCTAAACTCACCCCCAACAACACACCTCCAACAAGATCACACCTCCTAATAATTCCCAAAAAGTTTTACCAACTGGGGATCAAGTAACTCAAATATATGAGCCTTTGGGGACCATTCTCATGTGCACCACTCCCCAGCTCCCATGGGCTTATTGCCATATCATAATGCAAAATAGATTTAGTCCAACTTCAGAANTCCCCATANTCTTTCACAGTCTCAATACAATTTAAAGGTTCAAAGTTTAAAATTTCTTCCGACACTTCAGGTTACACTTAAGTGTAACCTTTTATAAAAACAAAATCTAAAAGATATACTTCNAACATACAATGACACAGAATCAATCTTACCATCCCAATAGGGAGGAACAGAGGCATAGTGAGGAAATTCTGAACCAAGAAAGACCAAAACCCAGCAGGTCAAACTTAAAATCCTGTAACTCTANGTCTGATGTCAAAGGGCTTAGATTGCTCTTCCCTTCCAGNTTTGCTGACTGCAACACATTTCTCTGTCTCNGGCAGTTTCTACTCCNTGTATGAAACTCTTTCTGACAGACATCCTATGGCATGTCATAACTATANACAACTCCTGNTCTAACTTCTGTCTTAGTTACTCTTTTTATTGCTGTGATAAAGACATGATGACCAAAGCAACTTATAGAAGAAAGAGTTTGTTGGTGTCTTACAGTTTCAGAGGGTGAGTCCTTGACCATCATGGGTTGCGGGGAGGCATGGCAGCAGGTAAGCAGGCATAGCATTGGAGCAGTAGCTGGGAGCTTACATCTTGATTCACAAGCATGTAGCAGATAGAGACACTGGAAATATGTGTGCTTTTGAAATCTCAGAGACCCAGTGATGCATCCCTTCACATAAGGCCACACCTCCTAATTCTTCCCAAACAGTTCTATTAACTGGGAACCAAATATTCAAATATATAAGCCTATGCGGGGAGGGGCGGCATTCTCATCCAAACTATCACAGTGTACTCCTGAGGAAGCTCTCTTTTTGCTACCACTGTCAACCAGAAGGGTCATCCTTTAGAGTCCTCAACAATTGAATGCCAACNTGTTTAAGCAGCCCTCNNCTAAAGACCCTCAGCTCACACTAATTGTCCCTCCTTGTTTTGAAGAATCCAGCCTCTTAACTGAGTAGACCAGATTTCCAAGCTACCCACCCCTCAGATGGCTATTATGGGATTATCTGATCCTTGATGTGTGAGTCTGTCTAATAAATCCTCTCTGCAGATTGTATATTTTCTATTAATTTGGTTCCTCTGGTGAGCCACGACTAGTATACCCACNTTCTGGNTCTTTTACTTATTTTTGGTAATTTCATTTATTTATTTGTGAATATATTTGATCATATTCTTCCCCTCCCCCAGTTCCTTCCAGGTCCTCTCTCCATCTTTACACACCCAACTATAAGTTTTTTTCTCAAAAACAAATAAAAACCCAATACAACAACAAAACCCCCCAAAACAAGAAAAGAAAATAAAACCAAACCCTCAAAGAAAACTATCAAACTGTAACCAATAAACACACACACACACACACACACACAAATCTGTGAGTCCATTATCTGTGGGTCAACTACTAAACATGAGGCCTGTCCTGGAGTGGTTTATATACCCAGTGTCACTCCATTGGAGAAAACTAATTTTCACTCTCCCAGCAGATATGAATTCAGTTATTAACCTTTACCCTAGTGGCGAGGCATTCTTCATTCATTCATTTAAAAATATATAACAATAAAATATAACAAAATAAAACAAAAACTATTATTTTGGAGTTGGGCAAGACAAATCAGCAGAAGGAAAAGCGCCCAAGAAAAGGCACAAGAGTCAGAGACCCACTCTTTCACTTACTCAGGAATCCCATAAAAACACTAAACTGGAAGCCATAATAGATATGCAGAGGACCTGGTGCAAACCTGTGCAGGCCCTGTGAATGCTACTTCAGTCTCTGTGAGTTCATATGAACTTCACTCATGTTGATTTAGACAGTGGTTCTCAACATTCCTAATGCTTCAACCCTTTAATACAGTTCCTCATGTGTGGTGACCCCCAACTATAAAATTATTTCCTTGCTATTTCATAACTGTAATTTTATACTGTTATGAATTGTAATGTAAATATCTGATATGCAGGATATCTGATATGNGANCCCTGTGAAAGGGTTGTTCGACCCCCAGGTTGAGAACCACTGCTTTAAAAGGTGTTGTTTTCTTGGTGTCCTCCTTCCCATCTGGCTCTTATACTCTTTCCACCTCCTCTTCAGCAGGGCTCCCTGAGCTCTGAGCGGGGGATTTTAAGGAGACATCCCATATAGGGCTGAGTGTTCCCAGGTTTCTCACTCTATGCATAATGTCTGACTTTGGGTCTCTGTATTTGTTCCCATCTGCTGCAGGGGGAAGCTTCTCTGATGAGAGCTGAACAGGNCACTCATTGATTTATGAGTACAGCAAAATATCATTAGGAGTCATTTTATCTCTACATTTTTTTTCTTTTTTTTTAGACCAGTATTATTTGGTTTTCCCCAAAGTCCCTGGGCTATCTAGTATCAGGTTCTTGATCACCCAAGCAGTGTTGGGTTTGGGTTATATTTCATGGAGTGCGTCTGAAGTCAAATCAGTTATTGGTTGGGTACTCCCACAAGTTTGGTGCCACCATTGCCCTAGTGTATCTTGCAGGCAGGACACCATTGTAGATAAAGGATTTGTGGCTAACTTGGTGTTTATATTTCTCTTTTGAGAGCATGCAGAGTACATTCCTGTACTAAAGATGCTGGAACATAGGGGTGAAGGCTCTATGTAGGCACTGGCTTGACATTTCCAGTGAGTTGTGTATGTATTGTCTTCAGCAATGGAGGCTTGCTGTCAGTTTGTAGAGAGCAACCTATAGTCTTAGCAACAANCTGGGTTGTTTGGGGATTCTCATGGGGCCCCTTTGGCAAACAACTCAGATGTAACTGAATCCTGGGACTAGAAGCTTCGTTGGGTGACCAGAGATAGCTGGTTGTAATTCTGTCTCCCCCATTATTTGGTAATTTCATTTGTNTTGCCTTCATATATGTATATATTTTAGGAAGTTGCTACTGTGTTAGGTTTCCATACTACCCCTCAAATGTCCCTTAGTTTTAGCTGTGTCTTCATATTCCCTCCCAGGACCTTCTCTCCCCTCTGCCTCCCCACATGATCCTTCCATTCCAAGCCCCTTTCCATATGTATCTACTTATTTTGTTTCCCTTTCTTAATGACATCTATCTGTTCCCTCTAGTCCCTTACTCTATATATATATCTTCTGTGGTTCTATGGATTGTAGCATGGTTATCATAGACTTAACAGATAATATCCACATACAAGTGAATACATTCCATACTTGTATTTCTGGGTATGGGATACCTCACTCAGGATGATTTTTTTCTAGTTCTATCCATTTGCCTTGCAAGTTTCATGATGTCATCTTTTAACAGCTGAGTAATAATCCATTATATAAATGTACCACATTTTCTTTACTCATTTTTTTCTGTTGAGAGACATCTAGGTTGTTTCCAATTTCTGGCTATTATGAATAAAGCAGCAATGAACATGGTTGAGCAAGTGTCTCTGTGGTAGGATCAAGCACACTTTGGGTATATGTGCAAGAGTGGTATAGCTGGATCTGGGGGTAGATAGATTTCCATCTTCCTGAGGAACCATCACACTGATATCCATAGTAGCTCTACAAGTTTACACTCCCACCAGCAATGTATCATTGTTCCTCTTACCCCACATCCATGCCAGCATGAGCTGTCACTTGTTATGTTGACCTTAGACATTCCGACAGGTGTAAGATGAAATCTCACAGTAGTTTTGATTTGCATTTCTGTGATGGTTAAGGACAATGAACATGTCTTCAAGTGTTTCTCAGCCGTTTGGGTTTCCTCTGTTGAGAATTATTTGTTTAGATCTGTACCCAAGTTTTTGATTGGGATATTTGCTTTCTTGATATCTAATTTTGTCACAGACTTTTTCTGCACCTGAGTTGACCATGTGGTTTTTGTCTTTCAGTTTGTTTATATGGTGGATTACATTTGTTGGTTTCTGTATATTGAACTGTCTTTGCATCTTTGGAATGAAGCCTACTTGATCATGGTGGATGATCTTTTTGATGTGTTCTTGGATTTGGTTTGTAAATATTTTATTGAATATTTTTACATCAATGTACATAAGGGAAATTGGTCTGTAATTCTCTGTCTTTGTTGGGTCTTTATATGGTTTGTGTATCAGGGTAATTGTGGCCTCATNAAATGAATTGGGCAATGTCCCTTCTGTTTCTATTTTGTGGAATAATTTGAGGAGTATTGGCATTACCTCTCCTTTCAAAGTCTAGTAGAATTCTGTGCTAAAACCATCTGGCCCTAGGCTTTTTTTGGTTGGGAGATGTTTAATTATTGTCTCTGTTTCACTAAGGATTATAGCTCTGTTTAAATTGCTTATNTGATCTCAATTTAACTTTGGTGAGTGGTATGTATTGAGAAAATGATCCATTTCCTTTAGATTTTCCAATTTGGTATAGTGCAGATTTTTAGAGTACATTCTTAAGGTTTTCTGGATTTCCTCAGTATCTGTTGTTGTATCCCCCTTTTCATTTCTAAATTTGTTAATTTGGATTTTTCTCTTTCTACCTTTTAGTTAATTTGGATAAGGATTTGTCAATCTTATGATTTTCTCAATTCTTTGTTTCATTGATTCTTTGTATTGTTTCTTTGTTTCTACTGCATTGACCTCAGCCCTGAGTTTGATTACTTCTTGCAGATGTGATTTTTTTCTTCTTTTTTTTTTTTCTAGAACTTTCAGGTGTGCTGTTAAGTTGCTATTCTGAGATCTTTCTAAATTATTTTGTGTGGCCACTTAATGCTATGAACTTGCCTCTTAGAACAGCCTTCACATTGTGTCCCGAAAGTCTGAGTATGTTGTGTATTCATTTACATTCAATTCTAGAGAGTGTTTAATTTCTTTATTAATTTCTGTTTTGACTTATTTTTGGTTGGTCAGTTTCTGTGAGTTTGCAGGCTTTCTCTTGTTCCTGTTGTTGTTGATATCTAGATTTAATTTCTGGTGGTCAGGTAGGATACAGAGTGTTATTTCAATTTCCTTGTATCTGTTGAGAATTGCTTTGTGATCGAGTATGTGGTCAGTTTTGGAGAAAGTTCCATGAGGTACTTAAGAAAAACATATATTCTTTTGTGTTTGGGTGAAATGTTCTGTAAATATCTGTTAGGTCCATTTGGCTTATAACTTTAGTTAGCTTCAGCATTTCTCTGTGTAGTTTTTGTCTGGATGACCTGTCCATTGGTGAGAGTTGGGTATTGAAGTTTCCCACTGTCAGTGTGACAGGATCAATATGTGATTTAATCTTTTGAAGTGTTTCTTTAAAAAACTAAGGGCATAGATGCTAGGAATCCTCTCAGTGGATTTTTTTTCCCTTTGATGAGTATGTAGTGTCCTTCCCTATTTCTTCCGATTAGTTTCCATTGGAAGTCTATTTTGTCAGATATGACTACACTAGCTTGCTTTTTAGATCTATTTGCTTGTAATATCTTTTTCCTCCTTTACAATGATGAAAAGTTTATCTTTGATGTTAAGGTATGTTTCTTGGATGCAGCAAAAGGATNGATCCTGCTTTTGTATACATTCTGTTAGTCTATGTCTTTATATTAGGGAATTAAGACCATTCATTGTGAGAGATATAAAAAACAATTATTGTTAATTCCTGTTATTATGTTGGTGGTGGTGGTGGTGGTAGTGTGTGTGTGTGTGTGTGTGTGTGTGTGTGTATGTGTTTCCTTTCTTTTGACTTTACTGGTTTACTGGTATGGAATTATTTATTTCCTATGTTTTCTTGGATGTAGTTAACATCTTTAGGTTAGAGCTTACCTTCCAGCACCTTCTATTGGGCTGGATTTATAGACAGATACTGTGTAAATTTCATTTTATCATGGAATGTTTTATTTTCTCCGTCTATGGTGATTGAAATTTTAGTTGGNTATAGTAGATTNGGTTGGCATTTATGGTCTCTTAGAGTCTGCAACACATCTGTCTGGACTCTTCTGACTTTTAGANTCTCCATTGAGAATTCTAATAGGTCTGCCTTTA
Organism: Neotoma lepida; assembly: GCA_001675575.1. Lineage (NCBI taxonomy): Eukaryota > Metazoa > Chordata > Mammalia > Rodentia > Cricetidae > Neotoma > Neotoma lepida. Next base: position 128,286 of record LZPO01008164.1, on the reverse strand, counting down.
TATGTTACTTTTTTTCCTTGCAGCTTTTAATATTCTTTCTTTGTTCTGTATGGTTAGTGTTTTGATTATTATGTGGCAAGGGGACTTTCTTTTCTGGTCTAGTCTATTTGATGTTCTGTATGATTTCTGTACCCTGATAGACATCTCCTTCTTTAGGTTAAAGAAATTTTCTTTTATGATTTTGCTGAAAATACATTTTGTGCTTTTGCCCTGTGTTTCTTCTCCTTCCTCTATTCCTATTAATTGTAGATTTGGTCTTTTCATAGTATCCCAGATTTCTTGGATGTTTTGTGCCAGGAGTTTTTTTTTTTCAGATTTTACATTTTCTTTGACTGAAGTATCCATTTCTTCTATTGCGTCTTTAACATCTGAAATTCTGTCTTCAGTCTCTCGTATTCTGCTGGTGATGCCTGTCTCTGTGGTTCCTGTTAGAGTTCCTAAATATTTCACTTCCAAATTCCCTCTATTTGGGTTTTATTTATTTCCACTTTCAGGTCTTGAATGAGTTTATTCATTTCCTTCCACTGTTTCTTTGTGTTTTAGATTTGTGTCATAGATTTTTAAGAGATTTATTCCTTTCCTCTTTATGGACCTCTATCATATGCATAAAGGCTATTCTAAGTCCTTGTTATTATTGATTGTCATTTTGCACTGCTGTCTAGGCATCTGAGATTGGGACAATTATAATTCTAGGTGCTCATATCTGGTCTTGTCTTCGTTGGGTGGGTGTTTGGATCCTTGGTTTCTGCTTCCTCTCTGTTCTTAGGAGAGTGTGGTGGCTATGTGTTATCTATAGGAAAATTTTCTGCAATAGGTGTAGCCACTGNGGGTTCCANGCAAAATTTGTTTCTGGGTATTGAGAATTGACTCTCAGGAATAGGGTGTACTGGAGGATAGCTGAGGGGTCCACAGGAGGGAGGAAANCAGGGTGTTCCACCATGACCTGCTTATTCCCCTGGGAACTGGGGCCAAGAGTGAGGAGAGGCTACAGCNGGTGGTCTGCTTCAGAGCTGTTGCTGAGACTTGGAGTAACTATGGGAGAGGCAAAGGCCTGTTAGCCTACCTGCTTTGCTGGCTGGGTTCCCAGGGAGTGTCAGNTGGGACTGGGAGCTGGAATCAAGCAATGAATGGAGGGAGGAAAGTTTGGAGGGGAANATCTGTGTGATCCACGACAGATGGGGGCCTAGAGGAAGAGGGAGGCTGCAACAGATGGTCTGCTACAGAGCTGGGGATGAGACTAGGAGCTTTCGAGGATCTGATGGAGACACGAAGATCTGTAGTTAGGCTACCTGTTTCCCTGGCTAGAGTAGCTGTGTGTTTACAAAGAGTGACTGCTGGAGGTGTGGGGAGGGATAAAGCAGTGAGTAAGGAAAGGGATGTGAGGAGGGGAAGCTCTGTGGATCCAACAGAGCTGAGGTGGTGGTGGTGGTCGGGGGAGGTGCTGCAGAGGATTGGACTTGGAAGAAAGAAGGGAGAGCTAACTTCAGCAGTCAGCCTACCTGCTTCCCTGGCAGGAGTGGCCTGTGAGTTCCCTGGAAGTGACAGCTGGAGTTGAGGACTGGGATAAAGCAATGGGAGTGGTTAGGAGCAGAGGGGCAGGAGAGGTCTGTCCTTAGCCTACCTGCTTCTCTGACTGAAGTTTCTTCTGTCTTTTTATTCTCTTTGGGCTTTCAGACTATTGAATAGTGCCTGTCCACAACAAGAGCAGATCTTCTGTTCAACTCANGTGCATTCACACTCAGAGTCTGTACGTCACCTGTCATCTAAACATGCCTCAATTTAGTCAAGTTTTCAGTAAAACTAACTATCACATTACTTCATGTCTTTTCTTACCCTTCTATCTCTCCTCTGTATTGAATTTCTCTGTGCTTTTGTATTCTCATTTTGCATATCAAAATTTCTATAAATTTTACCTGTTTTTAATTCACCATTAAATTTAGTCATGGAATTTTATGAAGCAGTTTTATGGAGATGTAATTTGTATACCATAAAATATAGCCTTTTACACTAAATGATGCAATGAATTTTACATTAACAATTATGTNATTATCACCACTATGTAAAACAGATTCATTACATAAGAAGAGAACTTGCCAGCCCTTCCATTTGTGTTCCCATTACCCTATTAGGANATTAAGCAATTAAGGAAATTTCCATCAGTGATCTTANCCAGTTGTGAGGCCTATGAAGTACAAAATCAACACACCAGGTATGATGTGACTAAAGCTGCAATAGTGACATGATGGCTATGGNGACAACCAAACACTCTCTGATTAGCTTTAAGGTCCCTGAACAGGAGTGATTTCAACAATGGTACTAGAAACCCATTAAGAAAGCAATGGCTATGGATGTAGTTGGTCATGGGAGATTTACTACCGTTATTTAAGTAAATTAGCATAGTGTCATGCTGCCTTCTACACATTTATGTTTATACTGATAGAAAAATCCACTCTCAACATTAACCAGAGAAGTACCTCTTTAAAACAAACAGCTGCACGGCAAATGCAGGAAAACTTGGCTGTGTGAGGTGCTGAAAGGAGTGTGTGTGTGTGTGTGTGTGTGTGTGTGTGTATGTGGTGGGGGGTGAATGATCAGTACTAAACAGGATATTTATACCACCCCCTCCGTAGCTCAGGGACTATCATAGAGGAAGGGGTGGAAAGAATGTAAAAGTCAGAAAATACAGAGAAAGGAGACAAAATGCAGTCTTCTGGGAATGACATAGTACAAACATTACCTTGTGTGCACTGGGGCTGTATAAGACTAAGATTGGAACTGCCAGCAGCCAGTCACAGGTAGGGGAGGGGATTATGGGTCTACTCCTCCCTGATGAAATATTATGAAGGGCTCTAGGGAGGGAGGAGTCATTATCTTCAGACGTGTACCCATTGGTGAGCCTACTGGGCTTCATGGGATAGTTCTATATCCGTGATCTCGTAGACAGCCCTGCTTAGATGCAGTGATTCTCTCTCTCTCTCCCTCTCTCTCTCTCTCTGTCTCTCTCTCTCTGTCTCTCTGTCTCTCTCTGTCTCTGTCTCTCTTTGTCTCTATCTCTCTCTTTGTCTTGGTCTGTCTCTGTCTCTCTATCTCTCTCTCTCTCTCTCTCACACACACACACACACACAAATACACTGACATGAACAAGCTAAAGGGACCTGCAGGAAAGAAGCAGGTTAACAAGGCAAGAGGGAGATAAGAGACGGTAGATGTTGCGAGTGATGATAACGCAGTACATATGACACATATGAACTCATCAAAGAACAAATTTCACTGATGAAAGGGTCCAATTTCCCCCAGATGGCACACATCTGTAAGCATAATGTTTCTTCTAAGTTTATGTATCTTTCTGAACAAGTGTTTTCTCTGTCGTACTGACAGAGTAACACCTCCCTGGTGTAGTGGGCAGCAGTTCCAGCTA